>JAHZMU010001096.1:0-51951 GCA_027743725.1 Rambutsinella grinnellia | reverse complement strand
TTCCACTCTAAAAAATTGATTAACTCAGACTACTTATTACCACGCTGACCTGCTGTCCCTTTGAGAAAATATGTAAGTTATTCCTTCTCAGAATTGGAATTGTAGAGAGAATTTTCCCAAGTAATGTCTTCATCTGAAAGTCTAGTCAAATATGATGAGTTGAGTACCCAATGGGTACTGTCCATTCACATTCCCCAATCATAATTTCTTAGATAGTTCTCCCAGTAAAAAGCAATAATAAAAATTCATCAGTTTTAATCACTTTCATTACACGAGTCATTTTTGGAGAGGATTTCAATGCTCTTTGCTTATTAATTATTAATGATTGACAGCTTTTAGAAATTAATTAATTGATTCTTTGTGAGGGATAAATTGAAAATATTTATTAAGAATTCACTTGAGCTTTAAAGGTTACTTTCGTATATGAATTATTCTAAATTATTTCAAACTGGGCACTCACCAATTTGTAACATGACTCATCTATATATTTTAGATAACCTTTTAACTAATGATCGCCTTTGGGCATCTTAAAAAGTATTAAATAATCCAATCTTAAGTATTATTTCATGAGATGAATTATATCATGTTTTGTTTCTGGCAATTTGGCCAAAGCAATCCTTTTCTCTTGAATCCAATGACGGTCGACTCCAAAATAAAAAGTCTTTGATCTTGGCACACTGCTCCATTTATTCTTCTCCATTAATATCGTCTGACTAATCTTGATCATCAAAGTCAACATTAGAGGTGAGAAGAGGCACGCGCTCAACAAATTTTTTAAGTCTTCCCCTTGCGCGTCATGACAGAAAAGGTTATGGCTTCAATTAACGGAACAAGGAATCTCGATTTGTATGCAGGACAGTATCAAATTAAAAAAGTGTGATAACCACTGATAAGATGTGATTTTCTTGTATGAATTAAAAAAGGTTTTTGTATTCCTCTTTTATTCAAATGATTCCATGAAAGGATTCGATTCAAAGTGATTAAGATGAGACGTAACCAACAATGAAATGAAAGTCAGGAGCAATCAATTCAGACTTAAATGGGTGCTCTTGAAGTGATCTTTAAGACGGCTTTTGTTTCTCAGGAGGAAAGATTTCCATCCAAGTCTTCCATTTTGTCTTCCGACAAGGCCAACTATTCAGAACGGGTCAGCTTTGTTACTATATTAAATGGTGATGTGTGACGCGTGATTATTGTTGAAATTAAACAATCATTAACCTCTAGAGATTCGAGTTTTAATAACGTGACCCAAGCCCGTTTTCACCTTGTTGGCCTTTTTGAGCCTTTGGGCCTCCTGCTGTGCAAATTAAAATTATTTTCTAGTTTGAGCCGACACATTTTTAATTTTATGTGGACGGTGGATATAACAATTAAGATTTCCTTATCCTAAATCATATCCTTTGATGAATTGAATAAAAAATGTAAATTTCACTCGAATAGTCAGCCAGGTTCAGTGCCACAAGTCATTGTGATTATGACTTAAGTTAAATGAAAGTTTAAATGTACATATTGGGTTTTTCAGCCACACCTAGTCTTTTATTGGCTCGTAATCAAGTTATAAGCTACTATCATAATTCAGTTTTCAAGTGTTGGTTTCAATGAGTTAAAAAATTCTCGAGACTTTACATGTCAATTTCACATTGAACTAATTTGATAAAGCTGCTGACAGTAAAAGTTGACGGGTTGATCGTGTTTTCAGGGTTCAGTTCAGAAATTCCTTATTTCCGAGAGAGCTTGGGCGGACTATGAAAGAAAGATACCCTTTTTAGTATGGATAGACTTATGAAGGCTTGCAGGTGAAGATTAAAGCGATTCGCTCACTAACCTTGGCCCTAAGTCATCCTCATCATCACCAGAGACTTCATCGTCTTCCTCTCCGTCGTTAATTTCATCATCAGATGAGTCATCATCGCTGTCACTCTCATCCTGAAGGTCCCCTTCATCGATGCCATTGGATTCTTCGTCATTCTCATCTTGGAGGCGATTCCCTCCTGGGGTGCCTCTAGCTCTAGGTGCAGCTCTACCACGAGGCGCGGCGGCGGGTGCCAGAGGTGCAGCCGGTGCAGCATTAGGAGGCGGGATGGCCTGGAACCTGCGCTCAATTTCCTCAATAAATTCTCTACCCATTTCTTGCAGTTCATCGTCAGGGCGGTCCGTAAAGTAGGCTTCAGAGATATTTGACAAGGAATTGGTGATGAATCCCGAGTTGTCTCTCAAGAGGACGTTTAGCTTATGGAACAGCTCGGCCCATTCGGGTGATCCTGGCTGGGGGAAGCCTGGTGGCAGAGGCATTCTGTTGTTTCCTCCACCATGACCCCATCCACCACCATTGCCGCCATCACCGCCACGACCACCTCGGCCCCATCCAGCTCCGCCGTCTCCGCCACGACCGCCGTTTCCTCCACGACCGGGCTGACCAGGCTGACCGGGGCTTCCAATGAAAAAGAAACTGAATCTAAACAAGTTCATGTGATATTTAAATAATAGAAAGTTTCATCAGCAGTTTTAGCATTATAGCATTGCTTCATTTATTCATACCCGTCACCATCCATTTTCACCGTTTTCTTTTTCCAAATGCTAAATGTTAGAAGTCAAGTAAGTGTCAAGTGACAAGACTCAGGTACCTTTTTCTTATCAAGAAGGGCAAGCGAAATGCGTCTTTATGAAAAGTGAATTCTTCAAATCTTTCAATTCTTTCATTGTCCCTGGAATGGAATTAATTAAATTGCCCATTAAAATAATGATGATAAATACGTTGGCAACTTTGTTGCACAGGAAGTTCATCTAAATCTCTGGATCCGCATTTATCAGAGTGGATGCTCTTATTCCATGGGAAAATTAAAATGAATGACATATTATTAGTATATACTTTTACTGGAAAATCATATTTTAGCAATTTCCTTTCCTAAAGCAAGTTGAAATTGCACAACAATAATTGCTTCCGAAAAATAATATAGTGATTATAGGACGCGACAGGCTTCAATTCAATTCAAAGAAAAGGCAAGCGTCATCCTCCATGTCATGTTGCATATTAATTTCCGATTTCATATAAATTCGCATGAAAATCATTAATGCTCTTCACTTTAAACTCCAACGATATTTACCCAATATCAGTTTAACCATTTTGCATAAGCGAAAAATGAAGGGAGCACTTGTTTTGTTCGTTGTCCTTGTCGCAGTTGCATTTGTAAGTTTGAACGCGAATATTTTGTAGGGTTTTCTGTAAAATTATTCTGTAAAATTAAAATTAAGGTAACTTCCGAAGAAGAAGAACAGAAAAAGCATCATCACCATCACCATCATCATCATCATCATCACCACCACCATGAGCATCATAAATGTCGGGGTGAACCCATTGTCCCCAACCAAGAACTGGAAAACAGTTTCCGGGAGTGCAAAAAAGAAATCCGTCGAAATGAGGAGGAAGGTGAAGGAGAAAAGCATGGCAGAGTGGTAAGATTTTAAGATAGCTCAAGTGACCTAAGTCAAATCAGCTAAATATACAGATTTTAATTTTAATCTTTTAAAATTAGTGTCTAGCCGTTTGCGCTTTAATGAAATCCGGGGCGGTATGAAAAGACTTAAAAATTATTAATTCCATTAGCTAGATTAATGCTTTCATTTTTGACAAGTTTTTTTTTTTAATTTGAAAATAGTTTAACAAGAAGGGTCTCCCAGTCCAGTCCAAAATTAATGACATGATTGACGCTTCTATTGTTAACGAAGAAGCCAGAGATGAGCTGAAGTCAGAGGTCATGGAGTGTGGTAGGAACGCCACCGGAATGGGAATGGGACTTGATGTTGCTGACGACAGATGCTCCAACTACAGACCCTACTTTAACTGCGTTAAAGTATCCATAATTGAGGTTAGTATAAAAAGCTTAACATCTCTTTTTAAATTTAGAAGTGATTTATGCTTTGTTTCTTTGATAAGGCATGCACCGACCCCTTCGAACATCACAATGAGGAAGATATGGAATAAATTATCCTGGCAAAAACACGATAATTATGTTAAACTATATAATTTACTTGCAAAATTAGAAAATATTTGTCCTTAACTGATATTAAATCGAGTACAATAATGCATAACCTAATCAGTTTACTCTGGCTCTATCTGCTTCACTTCTTTCCCCAAGAACTTCATAACTTTCTCGCCTTTTTTCTCCAGAATCTCTTCGATATTCTTCCCTTCGACGTCATCAAACCAGCCTAAGTTATCAGCAATTAAATGATGATTCTTGCATCCCTGACAGGTAACGATTACAACGCCGTGGTTGTAGGCTCGCTTGGAAATTGTGTAGGAGTTGGAGCCGTTGCAAACACTAAAAATCCAAAATTAGTTAAATTAAGTGCCCAATTAATTAAGCCATCATCACCAACAAAAGTATATAATTTACTTACGTGCAAGTAAATTTTAAAAATAATTTTGGTGTGATACTTTTCGTGCCCAATGCCTGCTTTCCAGAGTCTCCAGAATCCTTGTCCTTCACACCTTCGCCCTCTTTTATAATAAGTGATCTCGAACAGAATGAATTGCATCTCCCAAAGTTAAATTCGTTTCTGAATAACTTATTACTTGACTGATAACTACACAAATTATATTTAGGCTCAGTTTTTACTACATTTCCTGTCAGTCTTAAACTTTTTAAATGGAGATAACGATGCCCTAATGACACTGAAGTACTGCCCTTTTCGAACACGGATAACGCATTTTTAACTGGGCGTAAAAATAGCTTAACTGATTGCATCTTGTATTAATTAACTTCTGCCAAGAATTGCATCAACCTAAAAGCACGTGCTTTTGTAAACAAACAGCTGAGAAAGGGAGCAAAGAGCTACGGAAAAGCGTTCAACTTGAGAATGCGATGATGCAACTTTTCTTTGTTGTTAGCAAAATGCATTATGCGAAATGAATGATTTTATGCAAAAATTCATAAAAATTCTCCTTTAATTCTGAAATGAAGATGTTCCATATAAAATATAAAATGTTATGCACGTGCTTAATGTCAACCTTAATGATTGGGATAAGGATCATTCCGAAACTAGAACACTTTTATCAGGTCTAGGTCAAGGCAGTTAAAACAAATATGATGTTAAAATTATTTTGTGTAACGAATAAATATATACTCATTTATGTATTTCCCAGACTGGATAAGAAAAGTCTGGAAAGTACTCTTATCTGAAGTCTGGGTCTGGGTACTTCATTTTCAAAAAGTTCCCGACTAGCCCATATTTGTTCTTCGCTTCGATGATCATGAAGCGTTTAATAATAAGCAGAGAATCAATAAATGCGTAAAAAATGACACGCGTGGAGTGAAGGCGGAGGAGTTGTCGAAACTTTCTCCGATCGTTAACTCAACTCATCACACGCACGCACGCACTGAGAATTTCAAAGCTGTCCACTTTATGCATCTTGGAAAGTGGGCATTCAACTTCCTTTTAAGCTTTTCATATACCGCTGTCCGCTAATACCTATCTAGGTCAATTTTTTTGGACGAAGTGGCGATTTGCAAAGTTGATGCCTCCACGTGTTTCCGTTAATAGGACACTATATGGGCTTTATTATTGTTTTCTTGTCAAAACCTCTCATCCCATCCCACAAAGCTTATTTCAGTTTTCATGAAGAAAATAACTTGTTCCAATGGAGCTTGTTCAGTGGAATTCATGTCAAAAATCTTTGTAAAATGAGGAAAGTTTTGGTAACTTTTATTCTCATTTTAAGCCAATATGTCACCTTAATTGTTTCTTATCATTGTCTAACGGTTGCAAAAGAAATCGTTTCTGTTCACCATCGGTTTTATGCAACCGGACAGATTTTGGTGAATCAAGACTGGTTTTACCTCGAGAGTTGTATTGAAGACGGGAGGAATTTTGAAGACTTTTATGATAACATTCCATGGCTCATATCCGGTAAGATTCTATTTGACAAATTTTTCTTTTTAATTCTAAAAAGTATTTTTCTTTCCTCAGACGATAAGCAAGCCAACTTCTCGAGAACAAAGTTTGCATCCAACCGATTTACTTCATCCCACATCGCTCACTTGCAACATATCAGCTCACTCACAACCTGGAAAAGTGAAAGCTCAGTTGGTAGAAACGTAAGGAACCATAAAAGAAAGGAGTTTTCTTCTCAGAACGATTTGCACCTCATAATTTTTAACCAACTTAATATTTCAACCCCACTTAAGTTGACTGTTAGAGCTTTTCATAAATACACGATCTGGCTAGGCTGTAAATCTCAATTAGGCTTAACCGTAGATTCAGATAAAGAACTTGCAAAAAGACAGTTGAATCCCATCTGCATATATTACAGCATCAGAGATTTAACTTTGCTGAAGAAAGTGAGTTCTTGTAATGGCACAGTCCAGATCGCTCAATTTGAACTAGTAAAATATTATCTGCAAGGTATGCGATCTGCATTTTATGAAAATAATACCTTACATTTCTCTGAACAAGAAGTCTCCCATTCATCTAAAAGAAAATGGTTGAAAGAGAAAGAGCCCTTTTCCAAAAACGGGTTTTTGTACAGCTCCCTCGTATTCATAACGAAAAAGGCACCCGAAAACACAACAAATGTTTGGGGTCCCTTCAGTTTAGTTTCTTGGGTAGGGATTCTAGCAGCTTATACAGTAACAGCGATCGTTTTTGGCGTGATTAAAATTGTGACGATGAACAATATTGATAATTCCTGGTACGATTGTATTATCAATCAATTATATAGCTTGTTAAATGAGGATAAAGGAATCCTCAAAAAGGATGAGGTCATCTCGACAATTTATAAAAATGATTTTGACGAAGAAGCATCTTATGAGAATCAATCAAGCCCGACTAATAAGATACAACATAGAGGTAAAATGTCGAAAGCAATTCTGTACGGAACGATTCGTGTAGTTTCATTCATTTTGCTCGCCATGTACGAAGGGAAATTGTATAACACAATAACGTTTCCTAAACCAACATTAGCTTCGAGTTTTGATGATTTAATTTCGGGAGATAAATATCACATAAAGTTTACGAATGATGTAGCCAAGCATGGTAATATTAGTGGGGCCATGCAAGAAAACGGGTTCGAAACGGCGTCAACCAAGCCGACTAAAACGGTGGAAAGTGTGAACATCCTGGATTGTGTGAATTGGGTCGAGTCAGACCCTGACACAAATCATGCATGCGTTGGTTACGAATTTGAGCTGAGGAATTTGCACAAAGCTCAAAAGTCTGAAAAGATTTTGATAAAGTCTAAAAGGAAGCTGAGGGGATTTGGGTCAGCTTCGGTAAGGTTTAGTAGGAGGCGGGGCTTTACACTGTTCCCAGGCGGGTTTCAAATCTCAAAGTGGGTTTTAGAGTCGGGGATCCTCCAACTTTGGTCGATCTTCGAAAATGCTTTCATGGAAAGCTTGTTCAATCCGAATTGGGGAGATCCGTTTAAAGTGTTTACGATTAGAGATTATTTAGGATTATTTGTGGTGTACGCTTTGTTGCTCATTTTGGCATCTATTATGTTCCTACTAGAACATAGTATTGCACTTTGTAAACGACTAGTTAAAAGTAAAAGGCTAAATAGGTTTAGAAAGCGAGCTTGGAGGAAGGTTAAGATGGGTTGTTGTAAGCAAAAAGAGCTTTTTGGGTTTTCTGATGGAAACAGAAAATATTTTTACATTCCACCATTGAATAAATGTGATGTGTAAAAGGTGCATGTATTAAAGTGCCCCGTAGTACCTGAACAGTGATAGACATGTATAATTTTATAAAATTAAGTAGCACTCTAATAAATGTACATTTTAAAATAAAACGATGAATAAAATGCAATATTTAAAAAATTACATAGAAATGAATTAGTCATGATTGGAAATTGGGATTGAAGATACGACGAGAGGAAATGAGTCGCAGAATCATGAAGGCTTCATGATGAAGCTGGTAGATTAAATTGTTTTCATTGTGAAAGTCATGGATGGCATGATTTATTAGATCTAATTGCGTCATATCGAAATTCATTCGTGCAAATAATCGTGTTATGTTACATACTTGGATCAGGTCCTATATCGATATCGATATTTATAATTTTGGATAAAAGTAATAAAATAGAAATTAGTTTAAGGCAAAATCAAGCATCCAACATGAAGTTTTCAAAATTTATTTTGGTCACCTTTGCTCTAATAGCAATTTCATTCAGTGTCTCAGTATGCTCCATATTTAAATTGATTCTGATTGAAGTTTTTAATAAATAAATTTATGCAATTAGGCAAAGAAAGATAAGAAAGGAAAAGATAAGAAGGATGGAGCTAAAAAGAGTTTGAAAAGCATAAAAACTTGTTACGGGAAACCGCTGGATCTTACCAGCCAACTTTCATCAGTTGATGATTGCTTGAATAAAATATTGGAAGATGCCCTGGCAGATCTCGGTGAGAAAAAGAAAGAAAAGAAGAAGGAAAAATTCACAAAGAAATTGAAAAAGAAGGTACTCTAAATAATTTTGTGTTTGAAAGTTTAATTTACTTTTGCACAACCTTGCCTTCTAGTGTTTAGGAGAGTGTGAATGGACAGCTCTTGGTCTTGTAAGTAAAATAATTAAATTAAGTAATTATTTTATTTAGTCAAATATTATATTGTTTAGACAAATGGGACAGAATCAGGACAGGTTGAGCAAATCTTGAAGTATTTTCCAACCGAAGCTCATGCTCAGCTTCAGCCTCGGCTGTTGGACTGTATCAATTCCAATTCAGGTGAGAGGTTTTCTACAGCTAATTTATAGATAATAAATTCTATATTGGATTTAAAGCTCCTAATGATGACGATAAACCATGCAAGAGCAGCAAGAAATTAGTGAAATGTTTAATGAAGGCTGCAAGAAATGTAAGTCTGGAGACTGATCCATTTTCAATGTCAAATATTCATTCTTATGCTATATATAATAGACATGCAAGGCGACCGGAACAGGCTCGCTTGACACGAAGGTAGTCATTCCAGCGAATAATGGAACGTCAACGTCAACACCATCCTCTGGTGGCCCTGGTTCATCTAAAGTACAGCCACCAACGCCCAGCGCTAATGTTAGTGTGGCTAACGCCAACTCTAGCATGAGTGCTTCGCCAGCAGGACAGACGACAAGAACAAACGTCACACAAACTGGAACATCTAAACCTGTAGTGGTTGAAGACGAGGACGATGAGACCGATGACGATGATGCTGATGAAGATGAGGAAGATAACAATACAACTGTCCGCGCATCCACAACTGCCAATCCGAACAATCAAGATTCAAACACGAAAGCAGCAATTCCATCAACTGACGTGGATACGTCGGGGCAAATTACTAGATAATTTCCCTTCTTGTTTATCATTCTACAGATTTCCTTGCGTGATATAAATACGTGATAGAACATCCTTTTAATTTGAATAAGTTGTGTCAATTTCTGATTCTATTTAATCCAGTTCATAATATATCAAAAATAATAAATAAAACCGGGGATTGTCAGATTCGACGCAATTCCAAATTCTGTGAATAGGTCATTTCATGATATCATACTGAATAGTATTGGTTTCTTAACAAAGACATTTTTCAAATGAAACATGCCACCCACTTTGATTGATTTCGATTATTGATCAATGAAAAAACGTCATGCTCAAAAATTTATTAATATTCATCAATCCCTACTTCTCCACTTCAAATGCGAGGAGAGAGCTGACTTGGGTTTTTAGTTGGTCCCAATTGAATTTTCTGGTCACTTTCACTAAAAAGATATTTCAAAATGAAGTCAAATCTTAGCGTTTTACTGTACGGAGCTCTGTTCTGTGCGGTATGCTTCGTTGCATCGGTGAGTAGTAAAGAAAATTAAAATTAATTTCAATAGCTTAAACAGCTTCTTCTAGGCTGATGCCGGTGGTGGCGGCCATGGCAAGTGGAAGGAAATGATGAAGAAATGCGGGGAAGACGAAATAAATATTGAAGAAGCGTTTAAAGGAAAGGAGGAATGCAAGAAGCAGCAATCCGATTCAAGTCGTCGTAAGCGTAGTCCGGGTGGCGGGGGTGGAGGTGGCGGTGGTAGACGTGGAGGGAGGGGAGGGTGGGGAAAGAAGCATGGGGTAAATCATTATTTTAATTGCGATATTTTTTCATTAAAGACTAAACATGGCTTTTTGATTTAGTGCATGATGGTCTGCACATGGAAAGCTCAGGGAGTTGTAAGTCTTATAATATTGCTTATTAATTTATTCAAAGTAACCCTAATGGTATTTTATACAGCTTGACAGCAACGGCAAATTCAGCGAGTCAGGGGCGAAGACACATTTCGATAAAGTTTACCCTGAAAAGTATCGTTCAACCATGAGTGAAAAGGTTAAGGCTTGTGCTGATGAAAATTGTAAGTTTGACAAAATAATTTGTTCTAAAATATTCGGAATGTTAATAGCATGAACTATTAAGCTTCATCCTTCTCGATGGACGACAACTGTTCTGGTTATAAGGGTTTTAAGAAGTGCATATTCAAGTCGCATGCTGCCGTAAGTGATTCATTCAAGTTTCCCCGATTTTCCAAACGAAAGCTAATAATGTATTTTGTAATTTACAGACTTGCGGATTTAAAATGGGAATGGGCAAATGGGGTGGTGGTGGAGGAGGTGGCGGTGGTGCCCCTGTGACCACCCCACCAACTACTCCAGAGCCTTTTGATGATGAAGAAGATTAATTGATTTGGCATAAAAGGAATGTAATTGTGTACGATCAAACCACATTGACATGTAAACCATTAATAAAGAATTAAACAATACCTATTCTTCTTTGACTTTTGAAAGTTGGAAAACAAACCAACTAGAATAAACATAAGTGCATTAACAACCTCGGAAAAGAATTATTCATCGCATTCATATCATGAAATTCTCTTCTCCCAATATTATGAGTACTTCTCTTAATATTGCGAAAACAAGAGAGAAAATGAAGTATTTCAAAATAATTGTTATCATCTACTTAATTTGTGAAATGGTAAGGAAGTTTTCAGCTTAATATTAATATTTGCATAAACATTAAAATTAAGAATATGTATAGGCGAGTGCATCAGCGCTAAATTCGAAAATGGAACAGAGGTCAAAAGAAAGTCGTCATGTGGGCATTGTCGAAGATTTTTTGGGGCTTAATGAAGAGTCAGAATTTGGGCTTCAGACTGGCCTCCCTGTCAATCATAATATACCGCCACCGAACAAAGAGAAAACTCTAAAGGCAACCAAGCCAAAGACCCACATTCTGGCCCATAAGAAACCAGGAGAGAAGAAGCCAGTTGCAGTCAAACCGAAGGTAGTTAAACCAGTAGCACATAAGAAACCCGCCGCCACCAAAAAGATTGCGAAGCCGAAGAAGGCTAATGAAAAGTTGGCAAAGCACGACAAGCCCGACAGGCCTGAAAAGCCTGACAAGCGGCACCCGCAAAAGAAGAAGGTAGCAGCGGTTCCAAAGGGGAAAGCTGTAATCAAAAAGGCAGCGGCTCCAAAGAAAAAGGCTGACCCAAAGAAAGCAGCGACTCAAAAACCAAAAGCTGTACCAAAGAAAGCAGCGGCTCCCAAAGCAAAAGTTGTACCCAAGAAAGCGGCTCCAACGAAGAAAACTGAACCGAAGAAAGCCGTGGTTCCAAAAGCTGTACCCCTGGATGAATTGGCTCTAAAGTCAAATGCTGCTCCCAGAAAAGCAGCAGTAGCAAAACCTGTAGTACTCAAATCGAATACAAAGACTACAGCGAAACCAGAAATAACGCTTGTTGTCAAAGTCTGAAATTGTTAAATTGAATTTTCTAATTAAATCCATCTAATATAACTATCCTTTGATGGCTAACTCTGAAAATCGATTATGACGTAGCCAATATGAGCTAGCACGAAACATCCAAAAATCCCTTTATTAGCCAGCTTGTTATTGTCCAAATATGTAATGATAAAAAGTTAATTCTAAAAATGTTTTTCTACTTTTCATTCATACGTACATGCGTCTTATACCCAGTTCTAAATTGCACGCTAATCAAAATTGATTACTTCCTGTGCAAGTCTCGTTTGAAAAGAATTTTTCATAATGAGCAATCTGTTTGGGCTCAAATATTTAGTCTAAACGATCTCTAAATGACAACACACGCAAATTCTCTTCCAGTTTTGCATGCGAATTAGGCATAATGTCAACACGAGACGTGACCAATTCCAACTGGAAATTGGTTGAAAAATATAAAATTAAAGGATCTTCGTGTGATAATTGAATGTCTAGTCTGGAATGGATAATTTAATAATTGATAAAAACTCAAATTTGTGAGATAAATCCACAGCTCTGACGTAGGTCGTAAAAGAATCTAGTCGAAGCTCAACTCGCTAATAAACTGACCTTAATTTAATTCGATAGTCATAAAGGCTATATCAAGTCTCTTTTCACTCTGCAATAATTGAATAGCTCCCGTTGCAGAACAAAGTCATTTTGGGAAGAATTGCCAGGTTTTAAAAATGGAATTTGGAAAGAATATTTTTCTTGCGATTGTCGCTGGCTTATGCTTAGTGGTAAGAATATATGGTTTTGGTCCAGCGAAAATGATTAGGGACTAACGTTATTTTTACACAGGCCACCGTCAACGGATGGAAAATGATGGATTTGAAGTGTCTGGGTGAAAAGTTTGAAATCAAAAATATGTGGTCTCCTTGGATGGAATGTGCAGCTTCATACCTGTCTAAGGAAGATATGGAGACATTCAAAAGCCTAAGTGCCACAAAGGAACAACGGATGGCTATTGGAAAGAAAGCGCATAATAACATGGTTAGTTTGGGAATGATTAAGCTCAAAATTATAGTTTGAAATAATTTTCTTTTTAATATTCAGTGCATTCGAGTCTGTATGTGGAAGAAATCAAAGCAGGTACTAGGAATGGATAATTAATAGCGTCTAGTTTATGAGCCATGATTCATAACTTATTTTCTTCCTATAGATTACCGACGACAATAAACTTGACGAGGCGAAATTGGCCGAAAAGGTTGACGAATTAGTCCCTGAAGCAGCCCGTGCTCCAATTAAAACTGGAGTGAAGAAATGCTACGATGATAACTGCAAGCAAAAATATTTTAAACTTTCTCTTGAAAATCTGTTGAAATTATTTTACTCGTTTCTATTTCCAGCCAAAGCTTTTGACGACAGTGATAACTGTGCTGGATACAAACCTTATCAAGAGTGCATGATGAAGGTTTATATGGACGTAAGTAAAATGCATTTCCATCAAAATGTTTTCAAATTCAAATTCCTAATTCCCATATTTTAGGCCTGCAAAATCGAAAAGTTCGACCTCGAAGGAATGGAAGATGAGAAATCATAAGCGTTCTATTCATATAATGACAAATGACCTTATTTTCCAATATTTTAATCACATATTACCATTAAATGTTAAAATAAACCATTCGCATCTCATCTTAATTTCATATTCATTCCATATTTTAAAAATGCATCTTTCAGACTTTTCAGAGATGAGCTCCACCTTTGCCAATTTTATCATTTCTCTACACTCCACTTCCAAATCCATCCAAACTAATCCAAAGCCATTCTCAAGTTCCTCCAGAAAATGTCCTGCACTTCTTGACATGCACAGCCATTCTAATAAGAAGTTCTTATTAGAAGAACCATTCCATTCCATACTGAATTACACAAATATCCAGGAAAATAGGACGCTACTATTCATCTACTATTCATCCTGCTTTTCTTCTTCTCTCACACACATTTTTATACAAAGGTGCAATATAAGCACGTTAATTAGTTTTTTACGTAATTACATCCCCACTTGTATCTAAACAGTGTAGGAAGGTATGGACGCCGCTTAAAAAGATGGAAGCTATTCCCCTACCATAACAGAGATTCAATGCATTTAGTATAGAAGGGAGCACGCTTCTCTTTCTATGCTTGGGACTGGATGAGTATTCCCTGAATGATTTTTCATTGTCAATTCGAGAGGGAAGTCGGCTCTTGGCTCTTTTTGTCCTGGGTCGTTCATCTTGCCACTGTCAAGAAATTTAAATTCTCTGGACAATTTCTTGGGGAGTGATTAATTTAAAGGTGCATTTAAGAGGAAGGAGTGTATTTAAAAGTTTTGGAGTGTTTTTTTGGAGGTTATCTGGAGTTTTTTTGGGAGGAAAGTGTGAGGAGGTGATAACGATTGAAAAATGTCGGCCGGTGGTAAGTAATTAATTGTAATTGAGGGATAATTGATAATACTTGGTTAGGTTTGGTTGGTTGAATTAGTGCTTGAATAAGCTAATTGTTTTGTTTGTATTTTTTAGGTGGATTTGACGAAGCTGTGGAGGAGCGAGTGATAAACGAGGAGTACAAAATATGGAAGAAGAACACTCCATTCTTGTATGATTTGGTGATGACCCATGCCCTCGAGTGGCCATCACTTACGGCGCAGTGGTTGCCGGATGTTGTTAGGTAAGGAAATGATTATCTTGTATGCAACTTATCTTGTAACTTGTGCAATTGAGCTCTTATTACATCTATGTAATTCATTTTGGTGTATTTTATATTATAAATTGATATGAATAGTAAACAAATACTTTGGGTGTCAATTCCCGTGGAACATGTCGAGTCATATTCTTGACTTTAAGAGGTTCAAGGAAATATGTTTAATCGCTTAAATTTTCTTTAGGCTGTCCCCCAACTGCTGAGGCATTGATGTACGGAATTCTTCAACTTCAGAAAAAAATCAAGCGAATGAAAACTTTGCAGATGTGGTACAGAAAATAAATAAATGTACCCTCAGTACTGTAAATGTAGTGTATTTATAAATATGAAAATAGAATAGAAAGACGATTCGGTTCTTGAAATCGTCCATTCGATTATATATAACGCTAAAAATAATAAAATCCGTGAAACCCATTTTATGTTGTGAAATAAGATGAGTTATTGGGGAAAACGAAGCAATTTTGCCGAGTTTGTGTATTTTGGTACTTGAAATTGGACAAATTTTAAGGCAAAAAGCACGTCGCATCAAGCTGAAGGTTATGAAAGGTCAACAGAGGTAGACGTGCTGTGCACACATTTGCTATATTAATGTAAATGCATCTATTTCAAAAATAGATCTCATATCGTGCTCAAAAAGTAAAAACATCCTTCGGAAGTTCCACATAAACAAGATGGACTAATGAGCTGCCTGGCAGTCATTTTCCCCACAACTTTACAGAACTTTACTTTTGCGGTTTATCTTTGACTTTTGAGACATTCTGTCGGCAATTTAGCAACATTAATTCTTACCTTCTCGAATCAGTTGAAGTTGTAGAGCTACAACTAAAGCTCTTTAAATTATGTATTATTACATTTTGTATTACCCTTTTCTCTTACAACTCATCCCCTCTCCAATTAGGATTTACTTCGGATGACATGACGGAGTTCTTGCTTCAATGCCAAAATTTAATAGAGAAAGTTCTTTTGATATGTCATTTGTATTCAGTGACAGGAGCGATCAAGAAGGAATTAAAACTGACAGAATCATGCTATATGTCCGCACTCTTTTATGACTTAATCTTTTTAAAGTACACGACATACGCCGCCTTTCTACCAAAATGGAACTCATCTGAACTAATCTGAAGTGCCTGGTTATAAGCAAAGGGTATCTTTAAAATATCTTTGCTGACCACGACCTACTGGAAGCTAGTTTAAACTAGATGAAAATGTTTACGGGAAACGGGAACTTCCCGTCGGAAAGTTCTAGACCTGAGAAATGCGGCCGGATAGCTGGAAAAAGTAATCTAAAGTCTCAAAAGTAATTACATTTGTCATCCATCAGTAGATTATATAATCTGATGATGGTTTCATACGTAACATGACATTGATTTGTAGAAGTTTTCGAAGCTGGATAAGTTCAATGAATGTACTAGTGGTTTTCTCCACCGTCCCAACGAGTAATTTAAGAAATATATAAATGAAGTCTAAAACTAATCTAGACTTACATCAAAAGCATACATATTGTGAGAAAATCCTATCAACAAAGTCATTAAGACCTGAAGCTACAGACAATACCATAAAGATTGATTGAATCCCGTTGACTCACACCTACTTTATTTTTACTTTCTCCAATGCATTCACTTATGCAAATAGACGTTCCAACACCTACACACCACGCTTCATAAACACTCGACTCTTGTTTTCGACGAACTCAAAACCATCATCACGTATTCAATATCACACCAGTCCCAAAGAATTTTCCTGAGACTTTTCTCTTCACACGACTAATCAGCCAGATCTTCTTTCAGGCACATTTACCAATAGCATGTCGGTTTCTTGTTTAGCTGATAGCTGTTGCTCTCTCTTTTCCCAAAGCATATATCAATGGACAAAACCCTTTCCTCCTTTCACTTGAGTGAAAGCTCTAGTGCAGCACGGTTAAAGGGTGGGCGCACTCGAGACTTTTAGATTTCCCATCGTATAAATAAACTTTAACACATTTATTTCCCTCTCTCCAAAGTGCAAATCCAACAGTTCTTGTCGATATTTTCTGAAACTGGCACAGGACGCAATTAATCTAGTGTTTGCTAAAGCATTATCAATGATACGATTACTTGTAGGTTAGATTTATTAGAGTACTTTCCATTATGATAGGTGATTAGTGGTAAAATATTTGTCTTGAAACTTAGAGTTTTACTATAATTTATCTCCGCGTTTATTCCCTTGTTTAAACTAATGCTATTATTCTTACCATCTCTTAGGCTTAAGTAAACTTTTATTTAAGTCAACAAAGACTGTCTTTTATACGCACAGTAATAATCAAGATGGATTTTATACAGTGAAGGAAATGTAAAAAGTTTTATCGCTGTCGCTAGTTCCATTATAGACAGTAATTTCTTTGGTAAAATTTTTCGATTTGAAATGTCATATCAAAATAAGAGGGAGAAAGTTCCATATTCCCAATTCAACTTTTACTCTCCGCTCTTTTTAAAAGAAAACTTTGGAGTTTTGAACTAAATGAAAATGAGGAATCACACTTCTTTTGAGTCAGAAAAAACAATGGAAGTTCTAATTGACGTGGGCTCAGACAACTTTTCCGGAAAAGTTTTTAGTGTGCAGGAGGCAGGTGAAAATATAAGTCGGGAAACAAAAGAACTTCCGATTGATATGCAGTTCAATGATGGTCATATAGTTTCAATATCTGTGTATTCTGTTTTGTTCGTCCTATCTGCTGTGGGTAAGTCTAAAGCTTTCTCCAATAATTTAATTTGAATTTCATTCATATGGTTTTTGATTTTTAGAAAGTAAAATTAAATTATTCTTTGATCGTACCACAGTGACAGCCAACTTGGCTCAGTCAAGTCAAACCTCTTTGATAGAAATTCAAATTCATCATAACCAGTCAATACTGTAACAAAAGCTTTTATTGATTTGAGTATGTGTTGAGAGCAAAACTAATCATTGGAAAAGCCTCTCTTGTGGTCGCAATCAATTTAAAATGACAATATACGTATAATTTTCACATGATGAAATGTGCAGTGTGGTATTGTGTATTTCCGGACATTCAAAGCAGTTCTTTTGAATTGTCTGTTTAATACCTACTTACCCTAAGAAGATTGACACATGCTGTATAATTAATCCTTCATTTTGATTTTAAGTTGCGCCATAAGACTGCCATCAAATGCTTAAAGTCAAATTCCAAGAAAGGAATATATAAATGTTCATTTGAGAGTGAGTGTAACTTTTGTCGGCGAAAGCGAGGAAGGAAGTTCTCATATTCGGTTTAAGTTGAATCTTGGAAAATGTACCAACTCCTTTGTAAAAGCCTAAGCTTGTCATAAGGAATCAAATTTGAAAGCTTTTACATAATGCCTAAATTGCTTTTTGTATTGCTTTTTCCAAGGATTAGGTTGAAAGCTAGATTAGAAAAACATGGAGTGCAGTGACTTGGATATTTGGTAAATTAAATTTAAGGCGGTTGTCATTTTATGTATGAAATAAAATAAGCAAGGAGAAAGAAAGTAGTACAGTGAGGAATGTGCATGGAATATGAGGAAAACTTTAACTGCGATTTCGGCTATATTTTATCCTACTTTCCCACAAAGGTCTACAATTAATCCTAACTAATACACAATTACTAAACTTACTAAGCAATTTAATCCCAAAAGCTATTAAACTTGTTGTTGAACTGTAAATTTCGTCGAAATACAGTCTTTTTGCTTCTACTAACTTTCACCCCATGACGTTCCTTCCTGGATCTTTTTGTGAAGATTAAATATTTTTATATGACATGTTCCTTTTAGCTTTTTTTCCATGAAATTGGAATAATAGGACGGTGCCGTTTTCTAAACAAATATTTCTTGTGAATTGTAAAATTTTAAAAAGAGATTCCATGCAAAAATTGCTCAAACTACATGCATTAGTGAAACAAAAAACATCAATTTCAGAATAATGTTTTATGAAGTAATATAGCTTGAGGATCTTTAAGTTCACTACCAGATATTTCACATAAGAGCCTAAACGATCAAAGGATCTCAAAGGCAGTCTAACAACCAACTTGCCTGCTGGTTTTCTACGAACGGCTTTTTTTAAAAGTCAGTGACTTCATGATCATAGGAATTGTAGGAAGCAGGAAATTAATTACTTTTCCGCTTAAAGAAGCAATGTGACAGTCTTTTTTTAAATGCGATGTACAAAATGGCGATGCAGTCAATTGCAATTTGTCAAAAATAAAACTTATTTGTACTTTGATAACGCAAACTCTCCCGTTACTCAAGTACTAAAATGGTTGTCGAAGTATATAAATTAGCTCTTTGATGTTGTTTACATTCTCTAGATAAGCATTTTCTAGCCTTTTAGGATCACAAAGCACACTTTTCATTTTGCAGGGAAGTGGTTAATTGTCTGAAAAACCAATTTGTTTATCACATTATATCAAATTTATCAGCTAATTTACTACAAGGCAAGTATCATTTTTCCACAAGCCACAAGCCATGATATTGCTTTTGACTATTTAAGTTTTAAATTAATCAAAGTTAACCCCAAATGAAAGTCTAAAGTGGGGTGATTGACTATTAAAAGGGATCTTTTTTATGGTATCTTTCTAGTGGAGCGCAAAAATCTAAATTGGAGAATTTTGCATTTTTTTGATATAATTACGTTATAATTTTAAAGTCTCGTGAGTTTTAATAATTTAAATCGCCATACTAGAAAAGTGAAGAACATTATATTAAAGAAAGCCTTGTGAACATAATGGTTTCTCCAGGATAACCAATTTCAGCTTTAATTAAAGCAATTCCTTTGCATAATCAGTCAATTTGGGAGAAGACTGGAAGATGGATGTACACGTGTCTACTCTAGATGCCTTAGAAGATTGTAGAGATAAGACTAGCAAAAATTTGTTAAGGAAAGTCTTGACATCACGTTTCGTGTAGTTTCTACTACACTTTCTTCCTACTCACTCAGTCAGAGTGGATTCACATTATTGAAAGTTTATGAATGAATATTCAACAAAAAGGTTTATATCTTGATGGTTTTAGCTTTAACTCAATTTAATAAAGCATCACTTTTTGCAAGATCATGGTTTTGGGAACACAGACACTTTGGGAAGTTCAAGAAAATTATCCCAGTTGAAAGGGTCGATAAAGAAATGAGGCTGAAATACATATTATTAGTGAAAAATTCATCAGACAAGTCCTTATTTTGAAAAGTTCAAGGTTTATATTTGCTGAGAAATCTTCTCAACATATCCATTAGTATAATTGGTAATTAGTAATTACGCATATCTAACAAAAAGTTTTTTGGAATTAGAGACCATGCATTATATCGAAACCCTACTGAGAATTAGGCAAATCAATGAGCTGTCCAATCAAGAAATTGAGAAATGAAGAGTTATCTTCTAATCCACTTGTTCCTCTTTTCATTCCAGGAAATATCACAGTCCTAACAGCCATTCTGCGACGTAGGCGCCCTTCGGATTCCTTGTCAAGGATTGATTTCCTGCTTGTTCATCTAGCTATTAGTGATTTGATGGTATGTAAGATATTTCGGTAATGACAAAATGAGAAAGTTTTTCAATACCAACTTGCCCCTCGTGCTTTGTGCAGGTTACGCTTTTCATGATGCCACTGGAAATTGGATGGGCAGCCACTGTATACTGGCGAGCAGGGGATTTGATGTGCCGAATAATGTCTTTCTTTCGCATTTTTGGAATTTATCTATCCGGTTTTGTCCTCGTTTGCTTGGCCATGGATGGGTATGTTCTCTATGAGATTTGTGGCGAAGCCAATATCAACAGCTTTCTCCATTCTTTATTCAAAAAAAGCCATTAGCGTAAATGTATTTTTAGAAAGTAGAGATTATGAAAATGTGTCCGAAATCCTTTTCTAGTGATTTTGATTCAAGTTTAGAGAACGCGAGCTCTATAATTCTTCGCTTAATCAGCTTTCCATTTATTACAGGTATTTGGCAATTCGCTTTCCAATGCAGGGAATGGCATCAACCAAGAGGGCAAAAATGATGGTGCTTGCAGCATGGTTTCTTTCGACGATATGCAGCTTTCCCCAGGTAAAAAATATTTGTTGCCTTTGCCTAGAGAGTAATCTTATTTGTGTTGATAAAGCCATGACTTTCACCAAAATGGTGTTCATGTCATCATCTTGGAAAAATATAATTTTAGGTTACGTTAAAGGGTATGTGGTTGAACCCATCAAGTAATCATAATACGAAGCCATTTATTCCTTGGAGTATTTGATGTAGAGCTCAGCTCTTCTAACCCAAAAATCGTGACAAACAGAGTAGCCCAAGGCATTATCTTTTAAGATGAAAAGAAAATTCTTCTGGATCAACTGAATTTATCTTACAGTTTTTTATTTGTTTGATGCATAAATAAGCTGCTTTTCTCTTTTCAGATGTTCATCTTTCATGTAGAAAGCCATCCAGATTTCCCCTGGTATACTCAATGCATTACGTTCAATTCATTCCCGAAGCCAGAATATGACATTCTCTACAGAATTTTTGGATTGATCATGATGTACGCTCTGCCCTTCGTTCTACTAGTTGTTCTTTATGGGTCCATAGCTGTAGAGTTGTACAAAATTTCGCATTCCACTTCAGAAACATTTCCAGGTAATGTACATTTTTAAGTTATAGTCGTTTATTGGAGAAAGATATAACACAAAATATTTTACAAATCTAAAAGCTCGTGTGTGCCTTTGGGAAAAAATAAGTATTTTTTCAAAAGAAACACAAAATCATGAGTTTAATCTAGATCTAGCGATGAAAGACAGCCACGTATACGTGGAATAAATTAATCATGAAATGAAAAATGATAGTTTCTCTTCACTCCTTAAAAATAGACAACCACATGAGGAATCTGTAATTTATGTACTTATTGGTATTTTCCAACTTTTCTAATAAAATCGGGTCATGCTTAGCAAAATCCATATACATAGAAGTCTGCTCGCAGCGTGTGGGCACTCTACAGTATGATTGAGTACGCGAATCTGTCAACCACACTTTTACTCTAGAGCATGCTGTAAAGAGCAACTTAAATTAAACTACTGCAATTCATCATGTTTGCAATTTTAATTCCAGGTGGGTTGCGGCGAACTGGAATGCAGAACATTGAACGAGCTCGAGTAAAATCAATTAAGATGACTTTTGTAATCACAGCCATCTTTCTGATCTGCTGGACGCCCTATTATGTAATGTGTATTTGGTAGGTGAAAATGGAACGAATTAAATATTTTGTTAGCATATTCTTCTCCAATTGTAGAGTATTCCATGCCATAAACTTTTCCCAAAATGTAATCCTTGCTTGTATGTAAAGACTTGACTGAAAGTCGCCTCAAGTAATTTACTTTCTGTCATAAGCACGACATTTGCAATCCCTGGTCGTATTTCCATTCATAAGACTTTGTTTGCCAAAGGATTTCAATTGATCAAATTGAGTGCTTAGGGCCGTCCACAAATGGAAAGGAATAATGATATGTTTTACATGCTCTTTTTTCTAGGTACATGGCGGATGAAAAAACAGCAAAGAATGTGGATCAAAGAATCCAGCGGGGTTTGTTCCTTTTTGCTTGCACAAACTCAACTGTAAATCCCATTGTCTATGGTGTATTCCATATGAAGTCCATCTTTGGAAGAAATAGCATAGTTAGCTTTTTACGTAAATCCTATCTACTTTTCATGAATTGCAGATATCAGGAAATTATATATTTTGGACCAAGGGCCAATAAATATTGTCAATTTGTATTCCAGGTGCAGTTTAGAGATGTTTCATCAACAACCCATTCATCCGCCGGTTATTTGTCTCGTACTCATATAACTCAAGTTCATAGTGAGGAGAGTGAAAGCAGTCCATTCCTTGTCCAGCAAAATAAAAATCATCGCCAGTACTTTAATACATTAAGCTCGAATACAGGCCAGGGACAGACAATCACTAACAACGGACAATCAATACAGAGGCTTCCAAACGGAAATGGCGGCGGAAGTGAAGTCCACAGGGCAACTTCAAATTCCGGTCATCCACCACGAAATTCCGCTGATTCAACCTGCTAGATTATATCTATGAGATTATATTTCTAACAATTATAATTTATAAATTTTATAACAATAAACAGTAAAAGCTTAGGTCATTAGTTATACTGATGTTGTGTAACTGATTGTTCTGCTTCTTGCCACTGTATCAAGGGAAATGTGTGAAGTATTTTTAGAAAGAATCGTTGTATTAACTTTGATGAAGATGACAATAAAAAGTTTGCTTTTGCCCCATGGAATACAAAACGTATTTCTTTCTATCCTCACCCTAGATCCCTTTTGTTCCAGGATTCTCTACGCTAACCTTCGGATTCAATCATAAATTCTATACCCGGGTGAAAGTTAAAAGCCTCTTTTTCATCAACTAAAATCATTTAGAGCTAATCAAGTTTTTTTTACGAGAGCCGAAAGTATCAACTTGGAAAAGATCATATTACAAAAGATCAGTATCATTATGGATGATCGTGATCACGCTCAAAAGGTGATATTCATCAGGCAAAAACTGGATCCAAACATGAACAAAGGTTGAAGGAGCTTTTCACTCTACCCTTTTTGTAGAGAAGTGTTTCAAGTTGCAAGCGTAGAAAGCAAATCCAGCTAGACTTGAAAGCCGCCAATTTGAAACTGAAGAACTAAGCATCTCTACATATGTTAGTGTTTTTGTTTATGTGCAAAAATTATGTTGGCTCTTGACAAAGCGCAAATTGAATAGTTAAAAAAGATTTTTGCAGAAGAAAATTATTTCTCGGGTTTGGAAATAATTAAAGCATTTTAAATTAGCGGAGACTCATTAAAACGATCTCTTCAAGAATGGAATAATAGTTTCAGTCGAATGGAAGATAAAATTTTATCATAAAAGTTTATGATTCTTGGAACATGAAAAAGTGAATGATGAGAGGAGGATTGCTGGAATGCGTCATAATTTGTTAATGCCGATTTATAAAGTTAAGCCATAATGGCTCCAGTCAGGACTAGAATGACTTGCGTGATTGTTCGTGTTGTGCAAGCCATGGAACGTGATTAATGAGAGAATTTGTCAAGTTAGAACTTGAGATTTTTGTGGATTTTCCTGTGAGGATAAGCTATTTTTGAGGTAACTATTGGGTAAAAGATTGGAAAGTATATCGCGTTTTTTTAGTAATGCTCAGGTTTGTCTTTCATTACAGAAGGGGCGGTGTTAACGAAAGTAAAAGGGAGGAGGAGGAGCTCAAAAATACCCGTTTTGTCCTCTGAACGTGAAAGCTTTCTGAACGTCATGCGTAATATGACGGTGAATGCTCCGAAGAAAATTTGCTAAAGTAAAGTGAGAATATTTCATTTATTGTTATGTCTGTAAATTTAATGGGTAATAAGATTTATTTATTATTCAGGTCGCTGCTAAACTGCCGATTGTTTGAGCTACATCAGCATTATAATGTCCGGAAATATTTCTGATGCACTTCTTGGTGGCGCATCGAAGAAAGTGCCTTTACTCCCTCCACCCCCGAAGATTAAAAAGGAGCCCAAGACTTACAGCTTTGAATTGAAACTGGGCTTATCAAATGATGACACATATCCCGAGTTTTCGTGGGCGGAACTTGTCCGAAATGCAAAGCAGAAGGATCTTAAGAAGAAAGCGGATAAAGGTAAATTTAAGTTATAATAGTGATATTTGCTATAAATTTAAAGGAAATTCTCTAAAATTTCAAAATTAATTATATGTATGTAACAGGCAATCCCGTTTTGGATCCCTTCGCATCGGATGATGAAGAAGACTTGAAGGCTATGGCTGCAAAGTTTGAAGCCAAGTATAACACGTCCAATCCGGGTCCGGTGAAGAAGAAGAAAAGGAGAGCTGAAGACTTCATAGATAGGGGTGCGGGGTACGACGAAACCGACCCTTTTATTGACAACACGGATGTGTACGATGAAGTTGTTCCTCCAGATCTCCAAACGAAACATGGCGGATTTTATATCAATTCAGGTTCATTAGATTTCAAAGAAGTAGAGCTCTCCGAGGAAGAAGAGGATTCATCACAGCCCCCAAAGTTGTCTAAAATTGAGGATCCAAAACCCAATTTTCCTACACCGCCAACGAAATCAACTTCTACTTCACCTAAAGTTAAAAATCCTGTGGGTAGACCCCCTGGTGTATTATCGAAAAAGAAGTTACTAGTTCCACATGATATTACCAAACCTCCAAAGAAGAAGCGGAAAATAATTGTCACTCCAGTGGGACCAGATGGGGCAACTATAATCAAGGCGGTCAATAAAACTGCCTTATCCAAAAAGCTCTCTCAACCAAACGACCCCAATGAAAGCCGAGTAGAGATTAAAAAATCTGCCAGAGCTATAATACATTCTTCATCGTCATCATCTAGCTCAGGGTCATCTTCCTCAGATGATAGTTCATCTTCAAGCGGATCAGAATCGTCTTCAACCGAAGATTTGCAAGATAAAAAAGAAAAGTCGAAAGATGTAAAAAATATGGGTCCTCCGAAGCTAAAACCTGCTGTAACCCTAACCTCAACTAATAATGTCCAAAAACCAAAAGCACTTTCTACTGCTGTGCACCCGCCTCCTGATTCGAATGGAATATTTGTTCTACAAAAACCAAATCCCAATCTTCCCAAGAAATTAAAGACCAAAAATGTTCCATTGAATCCTAAATTACACCCAAATCTACCAAGTGGATCGATCGTGGCGAATCCTACACCTACAATTCATTCGGTGAATAGCATAATACAACAACAAAACAAGCTTCTCAACAAAGATCTCATTAAGTCGAGCAATAGCAATATCAACACGAACCCAAGAGTTCACTCACCCTCCGGAGCAACAGTGACCCCGACTTCATCACAATCGCTTAGAGCACCAACTCCAAAGAATAATATTTCCACAACTCCTTCGACACCAGTTTCGTCTGGACTTATGATTTCACCCGTCACATCTCATACCATAAAACTAGCATCGGGATCTGGGGCTGTGGTAAAGCAGAAAGTTAAACCGAAGCCTCAACCAACCGCAACACCTCAAATGAATCCAATAGATATATTCCAATCTATCCACAATTACTCAACATTATCCACCCTTCCCAATATAAGTTTTAGTCCTGCGCTTGCATCGAATCCACCGCTCATGAAAGGTGTGAATGTATCCATGAATCCTCAAAAATCAATGCCAAATCTAAAGAAACTGGCCATGTCTTCGGAAAAGGTGCAACAAAAGCAGCCTAAACTTGCAGGACAGATACCGGTAAAGGCAAAGACGAAGTTGTCATCACCTGCCCCTCTTCCATCTCCACCAACATCTCGTGCATCTCCACTCAACTCGGGGGGAACGACTATAACACCGACTATGTTGTCCAGCCTGGCTTACAAAGCACCTCCCCCGTTGGGTGGCCCGGGAGTTGAAATCTCCAAAGCTCGAGCCTCTCAGTCCCATGCAGGAAACTCAAAAAGCATATCTACTTCAAGACCTCAGGTTTCAGCTGCGACCTCGCTCGCACTAACTGCAGCCTCTTTAGGCCTCTCTTCCGCAAATCAATTATCAAATTCAGCCTATACTTCTATAATGAGTACAGCCGCTTCATCTCTAGTAGCCAATATCCCCAGCTCATTGACGGTGCAGCGACTTCCGCAGGTGACAATAAGTTCGAGTGGTCTCCCAACATATTCTGGAATAGATGGTTTGAACCCTGTCCTAAGCAGTAGTAAAGGCCCTTCTCAAACATTTAATTTAGGCGTTGCCGATATAAAGCCAGTCAAACATAATACAGCGTTTGATGTAAATTCTTTACTAAAAGGTTCCTCTAATAGTTTCCCAAGCTCTGTGATTCAAATGCCAATGTCTAGTGTTAATCAAACTCAAAAGTTTGGACAGGGAAAACTAAATAATAGTCTTAATTTGGACGGAACATCTAGAAAACAGTGAACCTAACCTTTACCCCGCATTATAAAAATGTATTATAAAAATCCTGGACTTGAGACAAAATCCAGGTAGTTTTAAATGAGTTTGATATGCCTTAATTTAATTATCGTACGAGCAAGCAATTTAGTTACGTGATTGTAAAATGACAGTATTCTCTTTTAGGTTTTTACTAATTAATGTAAGATGTAAGGAAATAAAATTGAACCGTGACTAGTATGATCGAAGAAAAATGTGTTTTTATTTAACAATTTTTAAGATCAAAACCGAAGCAATTAAATCACAAAATTTTTCAAAGCCTCAAATGAAAAAGTAGTAAGAAGTCATAAGAATAAGATGTGCTTTGAAAAATATTGCACGTTTCAAAAGTTGAAAATCTATTAGATTAAATGTGAAACTGGAATATAACCGGAAGTAGGTAAAATTGTTTTGAGCTGAGGAAGATAGAAGAAGACATGAAGAATGTTTATAAAAAACGTTTTCATACAAGAAGTTTACACACGAGTTTGCATAGGTATCATTAAGACATAATTGAAACAAGTCATTCCTTAACTATTCTAGCACATTAATTATTGCCACAATATCAGTAGTAAAATGATTTATTGTAGAAAGCCATCAGCGGCTGCTTCAAACTCTATGTCTGGATCGAAATTGTTTACATCTACATGATTGTCAATAGGTGGAAATGGTGGAATATCTTCAATTAGATTTGGAACTTTGTAGAGGAACATGTAGGCGAAGAAGGAACCTATTGTAATTATTGTGACTAGCCAAATCAAGGGATTACTTGAAAGGTTCTTTAACGCAATTAGTCCCGTTCTTTCGATACTCCCGACGACTTCATTGTTTCTCTGAAATACCGTCATACTTTCGGAAATCAGTGACTCTTTTTCATCTTTGGATAGATCTGTGGCGATGTCGTTCATTGTGAATGCGATTTCTTTCTTGATGTCGTTTATTGTCCGACCGTCTAGGGGGAATGAAGTCACAGCGTTTCCTGGCTTGGCAAGGGATGATCCACTACGGGAAGGATTTGAAGCGCGTGACCGTAAACCAAGCCATCCTAGTAATTCTCCAAAGCTACTTTTTAGCTTTTTCCTAAGTTCCCTCTTTCGCTTAAGTATTTGTCCCCCGGATAACAAACCCATGTAGAGATGATACACGTACGCCAATAATCGAAGGGGTTCTCGCTCCTCCAGCGTTTTCAGATGCTTCAGATAATCAGCTACAGTCGGTCGGATGTGGTACGTTCTTAGAAAGTTCTCTCCAAAGTAGTATTCCAGGTCTTCTTCGAATGCTTTCGTCCTCTTGATGTCGCTAATCACTGCTGCCATTTTCTTAAAGTGGACATTTCGTGGAGCTTGTCTAATTAAGGCCTCTTCCATGAATTTGAAGACTTCGTAAAATACGAGAAGACCTTCAGCCCAGACTTTTTCATCAGACATTGCTATAAAAAGTAAACGATCAAGGTAAATATTTCGAGAAGCCGAATAAAATTCAAGAAAACTGAAATATTATATTTACCGATTCCCAACTTGGCGTTGACCAACGCATCACTAACATTATGAACTTTTCTCGTTGCTTGCCTCAACTTCGTTGTAAACGGTATCCCATCATCGATCTCCGGCTCATTGTCATCATCCCCTGATTCCGTTGCGTTCACCATATTCAGAAGTCTTTCTTCCTCAGTTAACTCCCGAATAATCACGTCATCCGTTACACGTCGCCTCATTTTGCCCCTATTAAATTACTGCTAATGTTCAACGCCCAAATTACATTTAATATTTAACCATAGCTATAAACTCGTCTGCTTTCACTTTCTATTTTCACCACTTTCTTTCCCTCCTTCCAAAAACTATTTTACAACTTTTATAACTCAACTTATTTTTAATTTCTGACTTCTGGAAAAGCAATTATCGAATTTTCCAGAGAAAACAAGCAGAGTAGAGTAGATTCCAATACGAAAATTACAAATTTATCAATTTTCCAATACACTCCAATTCAAAGAGAGATAAACGCATTCTTATCATAATGCACACATATATCAGCTGCTTTCATATCATTTGAATTTGACTATGCTTTTGTCTGACTCGTAATAATGTTGGGAAAAAATTTCAGTTCGCAATCCCCCTTTCGACTTCTTCTTTTCAATCCTACACATTTTTCTCTGTGAACATTGAAGAGTGCGCAGCGCATAGTCGACATATATGCATTTTAACATATTTATCCACCATTATATGTATAACAACTTGTAGGAGAAATATCATAAGATTCATTATCACAAGAGCGAAATACATGAGGTTAGAGGAATAATACAAAAGCTTTATTATTGTCACAATCAGCAAATTATTCCGTCTTCGTCAGATGAGAGATTTGAGAGATTTTTTGCTTTCTCGAGAAATTTTTGTGAAAGTCGAGGGCTATTTTATATGGATTGTTGCGTGTTTTTTACTGGAATGAAGCAAGAGGTGACTAATAAAAATGTTCCCTGCAACAAGTTATGACTTAATAGGAAGTAAAATGAGGTGGTTATGTGTCATCAAATGCTCAGAAGTGACAGGGTATAGTCAGTTTTAGTAATTTTAATGGGTTTTGGACTTGTAAATAAAATTAGGCTTGGACTGAAGTTATTTTGGAATGAATTATAAACTGGTAAAGTGTTTTTGTGGAAAATATTTGTAGACTTTGTAACTCCCTTGATATTAATTTTAATAATTAAAAATATTGAAAGGTTTTGTTTTATTCAGTTTGACTAGAAAAATACTTTTAACAAAAAGATTATTTAGAAGTGGGCTAGATTCGAGTATTTCCGGATTGCTTTTATGAATTATGTTAAAAACTATCGAACAAAATAAAAACTGTCTTTCGTGATCGTGATGTGGTTGATAATCTTTGGACATTCTAATCAAAATGTGACACGAACGATTTCATAGTAAACGATTCGAATTGACAATCATGTCATAAATTTTAATAGTAAGCAAATTGAATTTTATTTGCTTTCATCTTCGCTCCCTTTATAATTTTGGAAACAATGATTTGCGAAATGGAAAGGAAGTAATTAAAAAGCAGAGGGCTGATGACTGACTCAGACTCTGAATCAGCAGATCCTGTAGTAGTGAAGAAGAAGGAGTCATTCTGGAAGCGGAACCTTTTACGCCTCTCCTCCAACCGCAATAGTCTACAACTGCTAATCCGTAAGTGCATTTTTTATTTGCATTTTGCACTCTTGCATCGTTGCATCATGAAAGGTTTTGTCCTCCAGTAACAATTTCACATCGCAAGCATAATATTATAAATTCTTAAAATGGTACCGACAAAATGAATTTGTTATCACGTTAGTCCATTTCTCCGAGCTATTAATTTATGTCTGTGACTAATTTTAGTTTAAGGAAATTTTCTTCCTTATTTTATTTTCTAAAGTGGGTTACACTTTGTTGGATATGCTCGTTAAAAGATGTGTCGAAATAGTAGCAAGCGAAAATATAGGACAAAGTATAACACACAAACCTGTATTAAATACCTAGTTAATTATTTTTGCCAGCTTGTTCTGTTTAATGCATTTTATAGTTTTATAATTAAGTAATCCATATTTCAGAGTGTTATCAAATGTATGAAATTTTGTGATATATTATTTTTTCCAAATTTTCGAGTCGAAATTGCATTGTCAAAATCAAAAACTGGAAGCTAACCTATTGTGAAATATTTAGAAACAAGTCATGTATATTTAGATATTGGTACCGACTTTTGACGTCAATCTCTTGAGGTTATAAATTGCCCGACATGTTTAGATACTTTCGTCAATCCTTTTGATTATATATCTCTGAAAATATTGATAGAAATTGCCACTTCGCCGTGTTTTAGATTACTCAAGAGATTTATTTATTTATAGAGGGATTGTTAATTATTTAAATGTTTTGCTAATGGTATTTTGGTCTCCGTAAAATTGGACGTGGGTTGGGGAACATGCTTTTATCGAATCATTTCATTGATTTCATAGATACATATGATAGGGCAAATCGACATCGAAAATAAGTGATATTTATGTACGAATAGTCACAATAATTTAGGCTCGTAAAATGAATATATTCTACAAAATTTCCATCAACTTCCGTTCAAGATAAGTAGGCTTAGCCAGTAATGTCACTGCCATTGTGACATTCATTTATTCGGATTTATAAAGTATTAAATCCGGATGTGAACTGGTGTCATTGCTCAAATAAGCAAATCAAATTGATTAAGGTACATAAAGGCAATTCCATTTTATAATGTTTTCCTTCAACTGAAACGTAAATTACAATTTGTAATACGATATTGAGCCAGTAAAAGCTAGAAACTTCCTGTTATTCTGAATTAAGCCCGTGTGCATTTGCTTATCGAATTTTCAAAGAATTTATATCCTGTTTTTAAATTTATGCTTCTACGACTTAGTTTGTAAGCAAATGTTGCATATCCTCAGTTCGTAAGTGGGAGACGTGGTCGCAGCGGAAACTAATTTTTGCTGTAGGTTGCATACAAATGCAGCTTTTATAGGATGACGAGGACACGATGTGACTGTACTAGAGCTAGTGGCAATTATCAAGGTTCATAGTTCCGAGAGTAGTGCACTATAGTGCAAGGATGCTACAAATACTGACAAATACAAATCCCCATTAATAGCATTTGCTAGGATCTGTACGTGATACTATCGAAAAAGTTATTCTCTCCTTTTTATGAATGAGTCCTACGAGGAGGGAGCGGCAGAGAGATGAGAATGAATGAATGAAGGAATGAATGGGTAGGCCATAGCACTAACTTTAGCAGCTCGACACAGGAAAAGGCTGAAACGAACGGGAAGCGAACAGGAAGAAAGCTCAAACTCGCTCGTGTATAGATATAGGTTTATAGTAAGCACGAACAGTATTTATAAGATGATTGTTGTACGATCGTGAAATTCTCACTCGCATACTCTTTCGAAAATATGTATAACACCCGAGAACTTTGCTACAATCTAATTCAAACCGGCGTACGTGCAGCGTTTACATTAGAAGGAGAAGATAAATCTGAGGATTTTATAAAAAGAATGAAATGCAAAATGCGCTTGTGTGTTCTTGAACATTTATTTATATTTCCATTTAGAAATTTCAAGTTATCAATTATATCCTTAATCTCCCACTTCCTCTGTCAGTTTAAAATTATTTCCAGAAGATTCAAGGAGAATTCTAGTAGATGAAAGATAATATTTGTGGAGAATTTCCGTGCTTGGTTTCCTCTTAGGATATGCTGAGCAAGCACGGTAATGATAGCTCGTGCTTATTCTTATTAGCGAGATCATCTCGGGCTTGCATGAATCCACATGAATCGATAAAAGATTTTTGTAGGAGACGAGAGAAATCTGAAGAAATCTACAGATGTCTGTGGACTATCATCGTCCAGATATTTTTTCACCCGTTCAACCAATTGTTGGTTGCATAAAACGACAAGTCAAACCCAAAGTTGGAATAAGGCATTCATTCATTCAACTTGGGCTTAACTTTGAGGAAAATACAAGAGCAATTTTCTGAGGAGAGAGTAGCAATTTAAAAGTGGCGTGAGTAAAGTACATGGTAAAATGTAAGAAAGCAACTTTCATAAGCTCATACAAGTAAACAAGTATAAATGGTTGTAGGAGTAGAGAAGAATGCTGATATATCTTGAGTGCCGAGAGCACATTCATAAAATGTGAATGAAATTTCTTTTTGGAAGAGTATGAATGAACTTAGTAGTATCTGCATATACAGTGTATATATAGCCGTTGAGTTAAGAGCTTTTTCTTTATATGAAACTATTAGGAAAAGGAGTGCACGAGCTTATTACCTCCCATCCCAGAGATCACATTTGTACTCGGCGTGTGTATAGAGTTTAAAGTAGAACTATAGCTATAGAAGGATGGAAGAATCTTCATTTTTCTCTCTTTAGAAAAGTACAGAAAAGAAAGGACAAGAGAGTGAGCGAGTGGAAATTGTTGGTGGGTTTAGATAGAACTCGGAACTCTGCCAACATTCAGAAATAGCGTGTAGATCGGCATAGAAGGTCCATGGGGTCGTGCGGCTGCTGCTGCTCCACACTCTTCGTTCATATGAAGCTCTTTTAAGTTACAAGTTTAACTTTGAATTAAACAGGAAATGAATGGTGGGATACTTTTTTTTGGTAGGACCATTTTTTGATGTAAATGGAGCTTGTATTCATTACGTAAAATAAAAAAATTGTATCATCCCACACTTTAGAAGAAAGTTGAAAAAATGTGAAAAGATTGTGGAGGAAATCTGCGAACACACACAGAGAGTTTCGTCAGGATGCAAGGTGAATATTTCAATTTGGGATCTTCCATTAAATTGCTAGTGGTATAGCAAGTGCAAAATAGCTCATGTGACTTCTCCTGATCTTAATGGCTCAGTCAGCCATCAGATGAGGAGAAGAGGCTAAAGCGTCTGTGAAATAATATAAATTAGAAGTTAACTTGTGCTATTGGAATTGTGATTAGTCACATTCATAATAATTGCAGAATTGTTATTAGCATTTCCTTATAAAATATTTGTGAACTATCTTACTCATCTCGTTAATGATTAATGACTTGTGTGTCGTCATCGAAAAGTCCGAGAGTATTCATGCTGTGCAGTGTGCATACCTTGGTTTAGCCACGTTGACATTTCATCACAGCCATAAATTAAATGGGAATATAATTACAGTTACGTAGTCATCCCTAAAGTTCCAATTGGATTACTTTCTGACTACAGTGACCAGACACAGTTTTTGTATAGTGTCAATGAAGCCATTGTTCTTTCATTTGACTCATGTTGAAATGGTGTTGGCTGTGAGAGTATCGTAAAGTGTTGGATTTGGTGTGACATTTTATTTTTGTGTGAGAATAGAAGCATTATACTAGTATTAGATCCCTTTTTGGTGAGTGTGATAAGAAGGCACATATTGTTCATTCATGCCTTCTCCTTTCATTCATAAAAATCCGACACAGGCGAGTAGAGAAGGAGGTTTAGACCGTGGAGCTGAGCCTGAGTGAGGGTAGTGCTTAGTCGTAAGCTGTCGAGGGGACAGAGAGTGAGCGAGAGAGAGAAGCATCTAAACTTAATGCATTTCTACAATGCAGGAAACATAACTTGAAATATTTTTCCTATTGTTATATTGATGTGAACGGATGTGGTGGATTTAAGTTTTGATAGTGATACTCTATTTAACCTGAAACTGGAATGATATTAAAGGTGATTTATCCAGTGTGAGAGGAAGCAATTTTTTTCTAGTAATTTTAATGAAATCTTTATAAGATAGCTACATAGTGACTAGTGACACGGTGTAAAGTACATATAAAAGTAGAATTAAATATTCAATGCAGCTTTCTCTCCCTTGTCAGTTTATATGCTAATCCTTCATGTGAACTTTTCTACTCTGACCGAACTCTTGAAGGAAGAAATACTTATGAAGATGACTTCGGAAATAGGCCGTATCCTGAAATGCCTCACGTCCAAATCATATCATTCTTTACAAGATGATGCTTACACCCACGTTCATTTGATTCGTAAGTGTAATTGATTTTCAATAATGTATTACCTATTTAGCTCTTTGAATAGTAGAAAAGGAAAATATTATGTGAGGAGCGTGCGTAGGAGTATTTTCCTCTTTTCTCTAATAATTGTATTTTGTAAATTACACTGTCAAAAAAATCTTCGCGCGTAGGCTTCTGATAGGGTTGTCATCATAATCGTTTAAATTATTCAGATGAAAAGTAGGAAGGGCTTTTTATAATTGAGAAAATCAGAATTTTAGAGTGAGAATTGCGATAGAGAAATGTATGCATGGAATTATTTCTCATTATGCAGAACAGAGAGAGTAGGGACAGGAGGAAAATGATAAGCAATTTTTAGTGGCTTTGGCCACTGCTTATTTTATAGTTGGTTCTTGCAAAAAAATTCAACTGTGGTTTGGCTACCTCTCTTGTTATATATTTGACTTTGTGGCAGTTTTTTGGTGCAGCAATCAGATATAATGAAACCAAGCCTTCGTCTCCTCAGTCATTTATTGTTAGCATGTCGTGCTCGTATTATTTCCATCATAGGTTTGTTTGCGCTCCACTACCACTGCCAATTTTTACATGCCAGAACCAATCAAAATTCATTCATTTAATTGAAAATAGCATTCATTTTCGTTCATTAAGTAAATGGAATTAGTTTAAAGAAGCTCCAAAAAAATTGATGGCATGAGTTGTGTGCGTGTACGTATAATTGGAATTACAAGTGGCCCATTATAAAGTGGCTTGTTTTGTTCTCCAAATTATATTCAAGTTCCATGCAGTTAAAAATGTGTTGTTTGTTGAACCCCTTTATTCTGGTTCTGGTTTGTGGATGAGAATGAGTTAAACTCAAAATAGCTTGACATTAAAATATGAAAGTTTAATGTTAGCTAAACGATGGAATTAAGCCATTAACTACTCTAAAAGCAGGAACTAGATTGAAATAAATAGGCCGTGAGCAATTGGTTTAATTTTAGGAAGAATAGTTGGGGAAAATCCCACATTGTAAAATGCTTCTTAAAAAATCAATATTCTGGTTGAACACAGCTCAAAAAGAGAAATCAGAATTGAACGGTGAGCTCCCCGAAGAGACCCAGTCGGACTTGATAAATCACCAAGAGAAGAATAAAATCCGGAGACCAAGAAGTGCTGGAGATATATCGGAAACATTACATCAGTGTACGGCAGCCTTGGCCTCAGTAGCCGGAGGAGTCTCTACATTTCCTGGTGGACTCCCCGAATTCCCCGAAGGAAACGATGTCGTCTCATCCTCAGCATTTAGCAGAGCATCAAGCAGCGATTCAAATAGACAACCCAGTCCTACCTCATCAGAGACAAATTATATTCACAATAATAATAACGAAACCATTTCCCACAATGGCGGGGGGATATTGAGCTTTTTCGGAGTAAAATTTAAATCCGGGAATACAAAGCATTTAGAAAGGTCAGGTAATCAACCGCGGTTAGACTGTTCTAATGTACTTTCTAGTAAGTCTTCTGCTGGATCAAGTGCAACGGGTGCAAATAATAATAATAATAATAAGTTAAATGGTAGTGATCTCAGATACACGAAATTTCCACTGAATGGAAAAAACTCGACTACGACGGGGAATGTTACTGGAGGACAAAATAATAAATTGCATGATGCTTTACATCCAACACAAAATGCCAAAGTTTCATCATCCATAAATCGTCATAAATTATCTTCTCTAGATTCATCTCAACAATCAACAGATTCAACTGAAGGTTGTAGTGGTAATAGTTCTGCGGAATCTGCTGGTATAATCTCCTCAATACCTCCTAACTTGCCTTTTGAAGAGTCACAGATTCACTTCACACCTCAGACAAAAACTTATGCTCATCCGCATCGAAGTCCTCTTCCCACTCATACACCTTCGTCATCATCCTCTGGCAACTTTCTAACAAATACTGTTACCTCTTTTGGAAGAAAAGTAGTGAATAGCGTTACACCCGGGTCGAAGAATAAGCATAACAAGAGTAAGCTGAAGGTCAAGTCCAAATCTGATAATAACTTGCATAGAGTCAACTGCAACGTGAATCCATCCGCGGGTCAAAGTCATAGCGGAGGAAGTATTCCTGTTCCACGTAACGCATCAGCTTCTGCATTTCATGGAGAAAGTTTATTACGTCACCAGTCATTCGAGAGTTCTGGGTCAGAGAGAAGATTGAATAGTGTGCAATTGGGCGACCATGCCACTATTAGATTACCTTGGACAGGCTTCCAACAAATTAATAATTTGAGTTCGGTTTCATCCACGAGAAACTTCATTCCTAATACTCACAATAATAATTTTGAGTTTTCATCCCTCTCATCAACATTCTCGTCTATTCCTACATCTTCCGGTTCGAATACGAGTGAGAGGTATGTGGAATGCGGTAATGTATTAAGAACTCCCGTCACACCTAGTACTGGACCAAGACTAACGAGTAGTAGTGGGATTGTGACAAGGAGGAGATCCCGATCTCTCGAAAGATGTAGCAATTTTCGTGTTTTCCCACAAACTTCAAACAATAGTTGTAATAGTGATTTCGTTGATGTTCCTCGAACAAGCGGGGGCACTGTACTTGGAAGGTCTCACAGTCGAAAGGAGACAGGCTCTGAGAAGGAAAAACAAAGGACTAGAAGCGCCCACTCATTAGAGAGAAATTCTTCGAATAAGGTTCATCGTCAGTTAACAACTACAGAGCAGGAAATATTATTGAGAAATATCGACTGGAATCCGAAAGGGTGTGCTCAGCAACAACCTCCGCGTAGGCCTGATAAGCCTTTATCAAGTCATAGTTTCCAAGTCTCTGCTAGACCTAGAGCGGAACAGCATTTTGGACGTCCATTTGAAAAGCTTCATAGGTCTGCTCCCAGCTCATCGTTTAGTAATTCAAGTGAGTCAGGAGAGAGTTCTTATTCCGCCCCACCATCACCCCCTCCAAGGCCAGCTTCTACGTTAAAGCCGGATAGTAGGCTGATTATTCATCATCCATCGTCACTCTCATCCTCATCAGCCCTTTTCCGTCATCAGCAGCATTTACAACAGAGTAAAGGAGGATCGTTTAGTACAAGTAGCAGTGCTGGTATCATTATGAACTCGGTTCCAAAGAGAAGACCCGTGGCACCACGATCACATGGGTCGTCCTCAGACTCCGGGGTTAGTCATATAAGCAGTAGCACATCGACGGTTCGGGGTACCTCCGATTTCTCAGATGAAAGTGCAGGAAGTGTGAACATTGGAGGACAACATTCTGCATCCGTCTTACCCGATCATTCGATAACTTCCGCTTCCGGAGTTTCTCATCACCCAACATCTGTGAATAGTAATAACAACTCTGCTCCATCTGCGGCTCCTCCTGGCATTTCCCTTGAAGATGTGAGAAATTCCGGATTCATTAATAAGCCTCTGAAAGGATGGCTTCATTCTGACAACATGTTATCCAAGGAAGGAGTCACGTATACGGTTCGGGTATGTTCCCTTTTTCCTTTTCATCTCATCTCATGCTTGCTACCTACTCAAATATTACCTTGCTACTTGCTTTTGTTTAACAAAATCTTTGCTTGCTTTCTGATTATTTTTACTTGCAGAATTTATGAATTTATTTATTATAAAGATTTTTTTTGCTCCATTATTGAATTCATTTGCATTTGAGCTTCATTCTCCTTCAATTTATTTCACTAGTTATTAGACATTTGACATTTACTACGAATGTAAGATACAACAACAGTCAAACTCAAAATTCCACGCAGTAACTCGACTAAAATTGAGGAATGCAAATTGAGTAACTTTTTTCGTGTATTATTTGTCCACGTTATTCGTTACATATTGGCATTGTTAAGGATTACAGCATCTGCTGCACAGCATGATTAGTAGAGGCATAGCAGACGATAAAAATCTGTGGCATTCGAGGGTCATTTGGGTGTTGGTCTACGCAAAGTTATGTGAAATGTATGGTGTAGTAGCTACCTTGCTGGTAAAGAAAATGGATTGTGGTTGTGTTCCGCCTTTAGTTTTGAGAATTTATGAGTACCTCATTAACCAGCATTCATTTTACGACGAATTTGGCTACAGCACATGGATAATCCATTTTATTGTCCTACATACCGAGATGCGTATTGCGTGTGCTCATCCTGTTCAGATTTCATTCATTCATTCATTCTCGATAATGGAATTATTTCTGAATTATCATTATTACCATTCCTCATCTAATGAGTTTCATTTTTGCAGAATAACCTAAGTCAAATTTCCACTGTGACAAAAATATAGACGGGAAGTTAGGGAGGGAGAGATACTTTTTCTGACCAGGTCATAAAACAACCAAAGCATTACTTTAACTTCCTCCTTTATATCCAGTCTTGAATGGATGGCGTATCAGTACAAGACAGCAAAATAAATCCGGATGTTACATAAGGAAATAATGAATGAGCTAACTCTCTTATATGCACCATTTTTTATTGCGGGGGTAAATGTATATATATTTTGAAAGATTGGTTTGATTTTTTTTCTTCAAGCACAATCTCTTGATCGTTCCTCTTGTCAAAAATCATGGGCACGTTCTCGTCATACTGTGATAAGACGGAGAAGACGAAAAGGTTTTAGTGTAGTCAAGAGGGAGTAAAAAGAAGGAAAAAATATCTCTGAACCTTTTTATGACTTTTAACGATCTTTGTAGCCTACGTTCATTATGTAGTTTTATGTCTGGATCCTCTTGGGCTTCAGAACAATGATAGTACCTAATGTTTATTCAACAAGGTACGTGAAGAATTGGAGGAGTATTTACGCGCTTTGTTACCACTACTTTTTCCACCAAAGCCCTTATTTGGGATGGAGAATTGACTTTTCGTTGCTTGATCCTCAACCTTAAAGAAGAAGATGAGCTGAAGACGACAAAGAAATATTTTATTTGCTATTCATCTCTCCCTCGGAAAGGCTAGGCTTGAGTCAAGTCAACTACTGGGAAGGGATATTAAGTTTGAAATTTCAGGATGATAATATGATAAGGAAGAAGAGTATTAACTTTTGGAGTTTTGGGACAAGATTTATCTATAATTGCTTATAAAAGCGTGATTATGGAGGATACCCATCATAATTCAGAAGGGAAATGTGATTAGGACTTGTGATAAACTGAATGTTTAGGTTTAATGTTGGATTTAGTTGCTGAGATGAAATGGAAATGAGTCAGAAATATTTTTGACGGTTAGAGTTCCATGAAAATTAAGGGATTTGGAGATTAAAGGAGAGTTATTGGATGACAGAGGTGGTATATCGATATAAGTAGCTGGGTAGGGACGGAGAGGAGAGATGGTGAATGTTTTATGAGTAGGAGTGGTATAATGGAGTTCCAGTCCCTAATGCAATGTTTATGACAATTTTATAAACTGATAGGCTACATGGCTCTCTTGAGCTTTATTTCCAGGCTTTGAGTTATTGGATTAGTCATTTGTTGTTGATGAAAAGGTGTGAAATCCGGTTTTACACTGTTTGACTCACTGAGATTTTTTTATAACGTAGGAAGAAAGAGATTTAGGACTTGAGGAAAATAAATTGGGAAGAAAGCTCCTGCCACGCAGAGTTAGAGTCAACACGAAAACAGGAAATGCAGTTTAAATAAACGTTCAAGGTTTGGCATAAACAAGTGGAGGAAGTGGAGATTTGCATGTAGTTGTGAAATGAGCTGTGTTGAAATAATATAAATTGAGGAAAATTCATTTGTTTTGGAATTGAGACTTATGTAATTCAATTGTCTAGACCTTCTCAATCATACGAACGTTGTTATTGTGTCAAGGAAGAATTACCAAACAGAATATGAAAAAGTAAAGGCAAACACAAGAAGAGTATTATAATGATGGTCAAAAGCATTTTTTGACAAAGCCAACTTAACATTTCACGTAAACCTTTCTGGACGGATATTTATGTCTCCGAAAGTCATGAGAGTATGGCTTATATGTTTCCCAGAATTGGCAAATTGGATGAAGGGAAAGGTGTGTGCGTTTTGCTTCTGTATAAACAAGCTCTTTCTCTCCCAATCCAGATAAAACACCCACACGTCAATTTTCATTTTTCTTGAAAAAGTCGGAGCAACCGAGTAACTATATACTATAGTTGTTTACGTTGAACAGAGAACGTCGTCCATTAGACCAATCTACTTTCTACGCAGAAAAGGCTAGTCCGAGTAAGGTTTGTGATGTGTGGTGGTGGCGGACTCGTGAGCTATTCGTCGAAGCGTTGATTAATATAGCTTGCACGTAAGAGTAATAGGAGCTACTATTAAATGCTACTGATACTAGTAGAATTGATGAGGGTTTAGAAGGAGTGGGTGAACTGGATAACTCGCCTACACCTGATAAACTGGTAGCAGAAGGATGTCATTTATTCTCCCCGTAGTATTCATTACTCTAATTCAATTGAGGAAATTTTTCTGTGAGACATTTTTCTCCTCTTTTCATGGTCAGCCACTATCATTAAAACAACGCAATTCTCTCTTGGATTTCTCAGAATGAAATATTTTTCATTATTCTGAAAATTGACAAGTTGTAGGTGGGTTGAAACAATATGTGCTATAGGGAAGCTCCAAGCTCACGCGATTTCTTTTATAAGAATTCCACAAGTTTTTCGCAGACGTCACCGCCTATCTAGGTCTTAGGTTGGGGTTAGTGGTCCGTGACGTTATTGAAATGATTTACATGTGTCTTATCCGTTTGTTTTATTCATAGGAATTGAGATTGTAAATATTAAGGGTAGTTTTTAGTTGCAACGGAAGAGATCTATTATTGGCTGTAAAAGTTTGAGACGAATCCTGGAAACAGGAAGAGAATTACCACGTCAATTTTAGCATTGGTGTGGTTAGTAGGTTTGGCTTATCTTTGTATCTTGTCAGTTTTATGGGTTGAAAAGGTTTAAATAGCGTTATAGAATGTTACACTCATTTGACAGAGAAATAAATGGATGACTGCTATTTGGAATCAGTTAGGCACTGATTTATTGTGCACTTAAAATAATTTTAAAAGTATTTTCCGTCAGGAAGAATAAGCATATCGGAAATAGTTTGGGTGGAAGTGGAATGAATGGATTAAGGGAAAGAACGTCAGGGGGAGAATCGTTTTCCCTGTTTAATCATAATGATATTCCATTAGCTCATAATAGAGTTTTTGGATGGTGTACCTATGCAAAATAATAAACTGGAAGTGCTTTTTTATGTCAAAGCGGAAGGAAGAAGGTTGAAATGAGACATATGGCTGGGAGTTAATGTATGTAGTGGAAAAAAGAGCTATTAAAAGTGTGTAACTAAAATAGAATCTCACTTATTTCCGCTCTGTTCATACAGCCATTACAAAATCGATCTATTCCATAATTCATATCCGTTCGCCTATTCATTTATTCTTTTTCTGACGGGAAGTTGTGAGTTGGATGAGGTTTCATGGATTTGTTTACATTTATAAGAGCAAAAGGATATTGTACGTTGTAGTGTTGAGGACAACTTCCTTCTATCGAGAGAGGAAATTCTATAGCATTAGTTGTGTAGTGTATATAGAGCTCTCTCTCTCTGAATGAACGTCATCTCAGAGTTGGTCGTATGACAAAATTAACTTGAGCGAAAGAGAACGTGTCTAAAGATTGGAAAATTATATTAGCTTTGTTGAAAACAAGCTGTAGCCTCAGCGCAAACAATTTCAATCACTAATCTTATGTCGATGTTAGGAAAGCGTTGAAATTGGAGTATGTTGGAAAGACCAATTTAATATTATTTAGTAGGCGGCCACCTCAGGAGGTCACCGCCGTCATTATTTCCATTTCTAAGATCACGACGGATGTCCTCTTTCTCTGCAATCAATTATTCCCTGTAAGTAAAAGTATAAGTGGGTTGGTTGTTTGTCGAGAGAAAAATCTTCGAAGCTACTATTTTGGCACGAATAGTGTGCTTTTACCACATTAACTTTGTACTCTGCTATTGACTAAATCTTTTTAAGTGGATGACGTATGACTGATTGGTTATTTATTTTAGTTTTTAACAAAAACAAGACGAGATACTTTGAAAAATCTTGCCCTCGTTTCTTCTATGCTTTAGCAACTTCCGCTTTTCGTCACAGAAATTGGGAGTAGGATTATGCAAATACATGTCTATTTTTCTACGAGGCAAAGTAAAAATACTATTCAATTTGCAAATGAAAAACACTACATCTTTGTCAGGGGTGAAATGTACGTATTATTTGATCAGGGACTGATAAACATATAGTCTAACTCTTTATAGAATGAATGAACATTTTTTACTCTAATATTCCTCATTTATATAATAATAGGATTAAACCGTATGGGTTAGAGAAATAAATATTTATGGAGTCAGAGGTTCGTATCCTTTCATATTATATCATCCGGCTACTAGATTCTAATCCTATAGTATGAATGAATGGTGTGTAAATGAATGAATGAATGAATCCCCCGACTATAGGAAAGTATAGGAAAGAATGAATGAAATGGTGGTGGTGGTGATGGTAGGAAAAAATTCAGAGGAAAGGAAGCATGAAAATACATATGGATTCAGTGTGAGAATTTGAAACCTTTGGGTACACTGCAGAGCGAGTCGTAATGACGATAGTGATCAAGAGGATGTTTCAGGATTTCACAAGTATCCATTCATAAATATGAGTTGTAGTTCTGAGCTAGGGAAAATTTTTGTTGGCAGTTGATACACAATTTTGTAGCGATATAGAGCAATAATAGTTGTTTGCAATATGGGAATGGTATAAATAAGTTGAAAGCTACTGTGCGCAAAAGGATTAAAATTGTCTTTAGAGTTGGGTTTTAAAATGGAAGGAAAATATGCTGTTTTGTATTAGTACATGAATAAGCTGCACTAGTTGGGTAAAAAGGGCGAAATGCATAAATATTTTCCCTCTTGGGGTTCCTGTACTTTTAAATAATTTAAAAATGTTTTACACAGGCATTACTGAAATGCAGGATGACATTATGGCTGACATATTTATTCTTCCTGAGGCATGCTATCCACGCGCTATTTTCTAGTGGTTTAAGCTATGACGCAATAAATGTGGAAATATTTACAAACTAGTTCAAACCCGAGTGTAGATGTGGAAAGACGAAAGGCTCAATATTTTTAATATGGGATGAGAGAGTTGAGAAGAAGTTTAGGAAAATGGTATCTACTATCACAGAAACTTTCATGTTTTCCAACAAGATAACATTTTTAGACTGCCTTGGAATTATTGGCGCTTTCGTATAAACATGAATTCTCCTCAATTTAGACAAAAAGTCTGATGTACGTAACGTTGCATTGGCTCGGGCATTGAAGGTTGAATGAATGAAAAGTAATGCAGATATAGCGGATATGTAAGGGAAAACATGAATGAATGGATCAAATGTAATTCTATCACTAAAAAATTGCGGAGATAGAAAATTGCTTAATGAAAAATACTCCATTAAACTGCTAAAAAGCGGAATTTGATTTTCTAAATTGGCTGTGGCCGCAGCAGTGGACAAGCATGTGAAGCACTTTCCTCGCAAATTAAATCAAATGTGTGATTTACTCGGAATAAAATGTGCTGTGCTAATGAAATGGAATATCTCTCTAACATCCATGCCACTTTTGCCACATGTCCATGTGTGTGCCGATGCCATGCGATAAATATTTTTATTAAGATTAGTTCACATCTCATTTAGAAGCAGACCAAGGATGTTATAATTTTACGAGTAGATAAATGTTGAATAGAATCAACAAGCGATAAGTGAAGGATGACGATGACATCCACCAAAAAATCTCATTCATTCATTCGGCAAGTGATGTGGTGATGAAACGCATAACGGATGTCCTGAAGTCCTTGTGTTGTTGCTCTACTGCCGTCTTGTTTTTCAGCGGTGTCATATACTCTCTCTGCACATCTGCTTTAAACGAGGCTGTAAAATTTACCTATACAGAACATTTGGGTTTTATGAATGAATGACGGAATGACTGCTGCTGGGTTTTTGTGAACGTGATTTGGATTTTTTTGTCCCGCTGATAAACGACACATTCCTTTCCTATGCAATCACGGTATAATGTTGTAATGGGTGATGTTTCGACTTCATTTCTGAGGCTGAACATTTGTTCGGCGGAAATAACAAAAATGTATATCCTCTCTTTTCTCTTTGTCAATTAAATGCCAAAATGTAAAGCATTCATGGGGAGATATCTCAATTTTTAGTTGAAACAAAAGTATAACAAGCAGAACAGGAAGGAGAAACTGGGCTTTGTTGATGCGCTTACCCTTTTCAGATAGTGAAATGGAAAGTAGATGTTTTTGTTTAAAAATTATAATTACTTTTTCAATTAGTTTGTATGGGAAGGTATTAAAAATCTGTTTTCTGGTTTTTATTAAAAATTGGCATCTACTAATTCAACATGGGAAGATTATTTGCAGTGGATTTTGCTTATTTATCTGTTAAAATCAAGATTTGTATGTTGCACCTTCAAAGCTTTGTGGCGTGCGTGACTTCAGACTCATACTTTATGACGGAAATATCTTTTTAAACTTTACTTTTGATCTCGTTTTAACTGACAAATCTTTACGGAATTGTATCATTGACTGAACCCGGCAGGAGTGAAGCGATGAGATACAGTCTGTCTGCTTTTTTCAGAGTACAGAGAAAAATGAATCATACATTTGCATTTGCAGACGTTACTTGAATAGGAATGCTTAATGTAGAGCTTGGAACGGATGTGATTTTTCACTGTTTGCGATAAATATTTCCGACATGAATAATAATCGAAGAAAATCTAGTCACGGGGTAAAAATGGAAAGATGGGCTGTGACAATGTGGCTGTTTCCAGGATGGACTACGTCACTACAAATATTAAATAGGCTGCAAATGTCATGAACGTGCACTAATTGTCAAACTTGATATGTAACTTACTTGGAAATTGAAGTAATAGAGCCCGTTTACTTTTCATATTTTTTCCTTGGTCTAAATTACGAGGAATCGGTACTTTTATAACTTTGAGGTACTTCTTGGGCTGTTAACTGACATGACATCGACATCCTTTTTAACACTCGGAACGAAATACGAATGTGTATCAGAATCGCGTCTGGATATGATGTGTTGGCATGTCCAATGCTAAAAAATATCCTCATGTATCGGCGCTCTTCTTGGAAGGTTTTTCAAAGCAGCAACCATGCCGAGGTTTTGCTTGGCACAAGCTAAGTTACATTTGCAAAGGAATACTGTCGATAAAAATAGCCCTTCTTGAAAGTTTCGCATTACACATTGCGTCAAGCTAACATAAACATTTCATTCATATGTGGATGTTGATATTAGTCGAGATGACGAACGACAAGGTTCTTCCAAAGATGTTTCTCTTGTTTATTTCTCGAAGAATGTTGGTCAGATTTCTGCTTGTGTCATGTCAATTGTCATGTCAGGAGGCACTAGATTATGAAAAGCGTGAGGGATACAATTATAGTTTCATTCGCGTCTTTTGTCGGCAAATTGAAATCATTTGCTTTTTATTGACAATCACAATTTATAAATTTGGACTTTATTCTGTTAAATCACAGCTTGTAAATTTTTAGTTTACCACTCCATTTTATATGAATAATTCAGAATGGCTTATATATTTTGACCTTCTTGTGTGCGAACGGAAAGTCTGCTTATCTTTGGAGAATATTTAATAAAGGAAGCGTCAACTTCTTTTCCTGTGTTTCGAAACTGCTTTGGAATTGTGAATGAATCGCTTTCATTGCTTTCATATTTGCTTAATCTTGATAAAGTCGATATTATCAAACACAATCTTAACAGCTTGTGAAGCTCGTTCCGTTACAGAGGCATGTGCAATTTACCCCATTGCTTGAACTATGCTATTACTTAATTCTACCGTCGTCACCAGACAAATGGGAAAACTTAATAATATTTCCGTCTTGTTTTCAGTACATCGGTTGTTTGGATGTGAACACCTCAATGAAAAGCTTGGACTTCGATACGAGGTCATTGATTGCCAAGTAAGTTTGTTTTTTCGTAATCTCCGTAATTATCCTTATCTTAAGACAATTTTATCAACTTATGAAAGAGTGAAGATAGTGGGGAATGAACTAGATAGAACTAGAGAGATAAAGGTAGGTAGCAACAAATTCCATTCATGAAAAAACTTATTGCAAGGATGGCAAAGGTGTGTTTTTATCAGGTCGTGATATTCTATTAAGCAATTCTTTCCTCCTTGTCGTACCCTTGTAGGAAAGGAGTAATCTTGCTAATGTGGTTAGAATTATAAAAGATTAATGCTCCAGTAGTAAATTATTATTATGGCTTTACAACATTAAATAAATCACAAGAACTCTTATATAAAAGGGAAAGATGTAAAGGGAAATGGCAGACATAATACCAAATAATGGCATTTCTTTTATATCCTTTTTTTGTTACGTTCTTATGTACCCTTTTATTCTGTTTTGCATCTTCTTCTTCCTCCCCTCTCGTTTTTCTGAATGGAGCCGAAAAGTCTGTAGACAGAACGTTACATGTATAATGCTAATGTTATCCCTTTCTGTTCTTTTCACGTTCTATATAATTTTTTGAGGGATTGCGTGGGTGTTATGCAGTCATTTTACCTCTCTCTCATGACTTTGCTCACCACACGAGCTTTGCAGAATGATAAAGTTTTAGAAACAGTAGAAAAATGGGATATATGTCGGCAACCCTGATCCGGATATGTTTCACGAGTTTACTCTCTCGTCTTTTTTTCTCCGACTTCCTCTCCCTGTAGAGCTTACACTTCTAATATAAATAATCAAGTGAGTTCAACTTGTCACAAAACGCCGAAGCGCAGGCTAATGGTAGGTATAAGTCAGGAGAGAGTCTAGCGATTACGTGAAAGCAGGAGAAAGGCCTTTCGCCCTCTCACTTTAATGATATGATACTACTATACACCTGGAATTCTCTCCTTTTCGTAGAACTAGTAACATTTTACTCAGCAAAATGTCTTGATTATCTCATCCTATTTTTATAATGCATGACTCGGCAAGCTACCGTAATCGTTCGACGAGGTAAAATAGAAAATGGAATGTATGAAAAATTGGCTAAAGTAATCAATGGGGAGAAAATAGCATCGTCAATTTAAGTTTGGCTAACTAGGCCATTGTCAGAAAATGAGCCCAGTAGTTAAGCGGGTAGACTATGGAAGTTTTATGTTTTAAATTAGATATTATAACAAGGATGTAGGATAAAAATATTATAACCTTCAGCGTTTATATGTCTACGAAAAGAGTATGGCTGTGGATGGCAGTGTGAAAAACTGAATGGAAACTAACCGTGAAATTTTCTCCTTTCACAGGGAATGCATCAATCAAGTCTGTGAAGCTGCTGGGTTCCGGTCTCAAGATAAAAAGCGAAAGGTAAGAGTCGCCCGGTTTACATATATATTTCTCCATTTTGTTTCTTTAAGCGTCCATTTCCTCTAATTACTTTTCCTGTCAGTCCTGAAAGCTTTTTGATGCGTTGCGATTTGCGTAATCGGCGAAGACTTGCGTAAAAGTTTACTTTTCATATAGCCGAGTTTCGCAAGGTCATGTTTGTAAATCGTGAATAATATAATGGCTTCCACCCGCTCAAAAAAAAACTCTTTTTTAGAGGGCAAAATATTGCATTACGTTTGTTAGAGCTTTTAGAATTTCTCGGTTAAAGTTAAATTTCATTTCTAAAGGTATTATTTCATTGTGGAACCTGAAACCTTTGTAAGGTGAAATAAGAGAGGACAATAAGAGAATGGAAACTTGATGTTTATTTTTCAGAAGCAGGTGGTGTGTTTCCCTTTGACTTTGACTGATCTGAAATACGAGTCAAAGTCATTCAGTAACTGATGCTCTGTGTACTTTCTCTGTAGTTTTTCCCACTGAATGTTTTGAGTGAAAGCGTAGCCCAAATGATTAGATGTGTATATTTATAGTTGGAATTTTATTACATTGTACATATGCATATTAAGAGGAATAAAAATTGTTGTAATGAAAGAGGTTATACATAGGTGGGATCAGATCTTATATGGATCTCTTTGCGTCTCTTCTTGAAGGGGATATATGAGAAGAAAAATATTTGCACATTAGCAAGCCCATCTCTCTCTAGCTAAAATAGAGTGGGGACGTGTGCACTTGTTTTTCTTATATATGTGCGTTAGCTATGCTAGCATGTGGTAAGACTATTAGTTTCTATCTAGCTCTCTTGCGAAAGAGACAGGAAAATGTGGGGGTGTGGGTAAAAAGGAAAATATCGATCGGCTTTCTCCACACGAGAATGTTTGTTGGTCCTCCTATTTTTTTGCTTACGTGAAGCTATTTCGAAAGGAAGAGAGAGAGAGAGATGAAGGGAGAAAAGTGGTCCGCTTGTACGATTTTCCTAGAGTAGAAGGGAACTATTACGAGATTATGTATGTATGATGAAGGATGAAGAAGAATTGGTCTTTTGTTTGTTGTAAAATAAACGAAAGCAAGGCTTTCTCTTGGAGAGAGTGATGAGAGTCCCTTCACACTACTCCCATTGATGAGTTTTTGTAGGGAGGAGAGAAAGTAGAAAAGTGGAAAGTTGTTGTAAGGGTTTAGTTGTTTATCTTTTTACCAGAGAGAACGTTGATTTTGCAATTTACAGTGTCTTGTAGGATGACAACGGGTAGGAAATGACGATGGCAAATTGAAAAATTGTGGTGGAGGGAAATGAGTGAAAATGAGAAAATGAGAAAATGAGAAAATGAAGGACAAAGAAGGGGAGCGGATATGAGGTGCAAATGGGAAAGACTTTTTCCAGTCATGAACTCTACGAAGCTCTATAGCAGTTGCCTAAACCATTATACTTGTTGGAAGGTCTATAGGGTGGAAAATAATTAAAACTGTTATTCATTTTCTAAAAAAAAGTCCAATTTCTATGTTTAAAATATGCGCTGGCTTAATTAGTAAAAATGTCTGTGAGGTGTGTACTTGCACAACTGTAATAAAGTGAATGAACCACTTTTGTCTTTGCCTTGATCAACCCCGTCACTTACATAACGTCATAGTCTAAACGGTCTGAAGGTTGTTTGTGGTTGTTGCCACAATTTAATAAAATTCTTCAAAAGCCCCCAGTCTGTATACGAGGCGCGTTTAGTGCGTCATTGTTAAAAAAATTGTTTTATAAAAGCGTAATCGGATCATTGTACTTTGCTATCTTTTACCTTTCTCGATGCCTGGTTCAGTCCTCATTAGTTATTTAATTGATGAGTGGGATGACGCCAGAGTGGCATTTAGCGAAGAATTTAGCGGGGGTAGAGATTGACATGGACTGAGCGCGTTTACTTTTCAATTGTCAAATTATAAACTAAAGGGGTTGAGAAATTGAAGAGTATTTTTCGTTTCTCTAATCTAGATTGACAGACGGGTTGCTCGTATACTGGGAATAAGACCGCGATTGGAGCATGCGGGATCTGATGTTCGTTTAACTATCACAAGTACCTGTTTGAAACTTACGAGCCTCGAAACCGGAGCTGTGATTGCTGTTCATGATATGCCAAATATATCGTTCGCCTCCGGGGGCGACGCGGTAAGAGTTTAAAAATGCATGCCAAAAAAGAGCGAGTGTAAATTAAAATTGGCGAAAAATAATACCCGCCTTCGTAAATATTTCAGACGATGCTGGATTTTGTTGCTTACGTGGCCAAAGATACAATTGTAGGAAGAGCTTGCTTCGTACTCGAGTGTGGGAGTGGACTATCGCAAGATGTTATCACAACCGTCGGTCAAGCTTTTGAGCTTCGTTTCAAGGAATATTTACAGAAGCGGCCGCCTCCACCGAGGTAAAAATACTTTTTGAATGGCAGACGATATTTTGTGGGGGAACCGACATATTTGTAATTGGATCAAGGAAATGACAAGGCTGTTTATATAATTCTAGAATACCTATGGATGACCCCGAGTATTATAATGACCTACCTGGTAAAGTCCCACCGGATATTCAAGGAGCTGCAAAGGCTGACAGTAAAGATAAAATTCAAAATGTTCCAAGTAGAATCAAAGCGGCAACGTCGAGAAGCAAAGAACCACCCCCTCTCAATTTGCATTCCACTTCAGATAAAGGTAATTATAGGGTGATGATGATAATAATGCTTATGTAGAAAGTGTTTCTAATATGAGATCATTTTCTTTCTTATTTTCAGAGCTTAGCGTAAATTTAATTGATTTTGAAGCTCCCACACCGCCTGCCTTTGGCCCCTCGGTTGAGGGAAAACAGCTAGATTCTTTCTTGCTTCCAGGATCTGATATTGCGAACGGTGCTAACAACTTGGGTGCGTCTGGAGGTCACACAAATAACCTAACTCTTGGAACTGGTCTAGGCCTTCCAAACTCTCCTAGCCAGCCACCACCAAAGGACCCTTTTGATATGCGTAGGCATTTCTGACCTCATTTTAACCTTTTACAATATATTGTTTATCAAAACTTTTATAAAACAGAACCGTTTACTACAACAATCCCACCATCTCTACCCGCCAGTGTAGTTGAGGATCAGCGGCGTCTTCTTGACAGTGAAATATGGTTCCACGGGACAGTCAGTCGTGACAAATCGGAAGAACTTCTCAAACAAGTAATTACCTTTGGAAAAGTTTTAGGTTTTGCTGATGTAGAGCCCTTTTTTCTTTTCTATTACATAATACTTATATGGATGATTTATTTTCACTTTCAAGGATGGAGATTTTTTGGTTCGGGAATCAATGGCTTGCCCAGGCCAATTCGTTCTGACAGGGTTGCAAGGCGGATCCCCAAAGCATTTACTTCTTGTTGATCCAGAAGGCATTGTAAGTTTAAACATTTCTAAATTTTTAATAGAAATGGCTTATTTTGAAATATTTCCCAACAGGTTCGTACAAAGGATCGAACATTTGATAATGTTATTCATCTAGTAAAATACCACAGTGAGAATTGTCTACCTATTATTTCTGCAGAGAGTATGATAATCCTGAGGAGCCCAGTCACACGAGTCATATCATCGTAAAAAGAATAGAAATTATACGAATTGTCAATTTTTATTAGTATAAGTGTCCCCCTGTAACCTTTCCCAGATGTGCTGAATATTAAAAAAGATTGGGAAGAGTTTGTGGCTGTAAAAGGCAAATGATTAATTTTTGATATTGGATTAACCTATTTATACCTTGAAGATCTTGGAAATGCTAGAGGAGCAATGCGTAGGCGTTACTTTTTGTTCATTTCTATTAGGAAGAGTAAAGCTGTTCTTGAGTCTTACATTTCCCTTATATTCAGCTAAGCCTACACTCGAAGGCAATTGTTAATCCTTGACTAGAAATACACTTGTAAATATTCTATAATTAGTTATTTCGGATTTTTAAAATTTAACTTTTGTAAATTAAAATGCGCAGTTTACATTATAAAAGAGTAAAAAATAGTAAAGGAATTTACCCATGTTACTAAATGCTAGTTTAAAAAAACCTTTATACCAAACGAAAGAGCTATGCCATATAATATAACAAAGCAGAACACCTTGCCACTCCGAAATGAGCGTAGATGGATATGCAGAAGTTGATATTCAAGACTTGAATATTTAAATAACCTTGGAACTGATATACATTAATACTTGAGACTGTCACTCACCTGTCGAATATTTATATTTTAGATAATAATGTTAAAAAAACACTAAACCAGAAATACCATCTTAATTAATCTGGTCTTGCGGCAAGACTGTCTTGCCTAAAAACGTAAAGAAGAGGCACACTTCAATTCTTAAACCTGTTTTACCATAGCCCTCCAACAACTCTTGCTTCGGTCGATAGTTTTTATTAAATAGTTTAGTCTCAATTTGAATATTTTTAAAAGAGAAACAGTTTTGATTATATAGCGATTTGTAAATAGGACATTTAACTTTATAGTTATATTAAACGAATTAGATTAGATCAATTATATGTATTCACCGATTAAAGTATTTAAAGAAGTCAGTGGTAATTTAATAGAATAGCTAACAAGTTAAGGATTATTTTGCCGCTCCTCTTATAATTATAGTCGGAACTGCTTAACTCAGTTG
>JAHZMU010001095.1:0-17518 GCA_027743725.1 Rambutsinella grinnellia | reverse complement strand
GTGACTGTTGGAGACACTTATTGCCCTGTTTTTGGTCGCGTCCCAGACCAACTTTAATTTCGTTCGCCAGAACAAGACAACTTCAACTTGCATTCGCTCCTTCCTACACAACCACACTCTCATTCATTCTACAGTAGTTGGGTGGTTAACAGAAAAAGTCAACAGGAACTAATTGTAAGTTTAACCACGTCCGTCTCATCTCGATTTTTTCATCCTTTTTTTTTGCAGGAAAGGGCCTAATAGAAACTCAAATGTTTTATCTTTCCACGCCGCATTACCACCACCACGATGACTACCGCAGCGCATAGACGGACACAGTATTCAATTCCATTCATCACCTTCATACATAGGCAACTAAGGATTTCTGCACTCTACTCATGATTACAATGGCAATACGTTAGACTCTTTCTGGCATTGTAGTAATGGCGAATGTCTGGTGAGCGGTGCTCATATTTCAGTTCCGATGTTCTGTCTCTCCTTTTAACTAATAACGGTGGCGAGAGAATTAATCGCCGTCTTCGTCATTTTAAATACGACCAATTTTTTCTCTCCTAAAACACTTTTCCTGCATACCCTTACATTTTCTCTTTCATATGTAACTTTAGCGAGCGTTTAGTTCCTAACTGACAGGTCAATAATAGATAGGGATTCCTGTCACCTCCAACCAACATCTTTTTTCTTCTTACCCTTTTCCTCTTTGAAGACGACTTTGGGCGAAAAAAAGTCAGACTTCGCCTATGCTTTTAAGAGAACAATTTGAAAAAAGTCTTTACATACTTCCCAGTCCTCTCAAAGCAAATAACTAGCACTTTCTCCCTAATAACATTATCCCAACTTAAGAAGAAGAAAGATGCCCTCCATTGATACGATTTCATGACATGCCGTATTTTTTACTCTCTAGCCTATATTTCTTTCCTATTTTCTCCTACTTCTTCCATGTACGTGCCAATATGTTACAGAAAATAACCGAAAAAATCAAGATTTACTCCCTTCAAGACAGACTTGTTCTCGTAAACCAACAACCAACAAGACGTCGAAAATAATATTCGCAGAAACCTTTTCCGTTCTAAAAGAAGGGAATCTGATCCTACAGATTTTCTTGTCAGAAGGAACATATGACTTGAGAGTAAGCATAAAAGTATTACATATCTGGGTAATAGATCTTGTTTCAGCATACTCACTCCTATATACCCAAATTTTACTCGCTACTAAATTTTACTCACTTATTGAATGGGAATAGACAAGATTCCAATCTTTCTCTCGATGAATACACTTTGGCACATTCTTCCACCTAGTACTTACTACTCGTATAGACTTACACCATCCTTATTTACATATAGGCTATTCACAACAATATGTCAGTGGCGATATCTTTTCTCCTCTTTTTTACCTAGTGCATACCATCAAAATAATAATAGTTATAATGCAATCTTAAAAAATACGAGCAGCATATTTCATCCCCTTCAGACTTTTTTTTGAATACGCAATACGCATAGATTGGGAGGCAATAATGTCCTAATATATTCATCCATTTCATCCATCCTACACAAGAATACAATGCGTCCTTCTTATTGTCATCCTTATCGTTCCCTATTATTGCGCATCCACTTGTGCTCTCTCCTTCTCGCCCTTCTCCGTCCTCATAACACAATCAGTGAGTAAGAATATAAATGCTCATTGAATGCAATTTCTCCCTTCAAACAGTATAAAAAGTGAGTGGATGAAGAGAAAGAGGGCAAACTATTCTCATCACATCACACTCCTCCACATTCTTCTGTATTTATATCTCACATTTCGTATTAAGAATAACCAGAGGAGCTCTGAAAGAGTATTTGCTATACATTAGTATAAAACGAAAAGAATATAGGAGTACTAGACTTTACTAGAGTCATGAGGACTAGTCATGCATAACATTGAAAACTACTGTAAAACACATTTTCCTTCAATACTCTCTCAATTCAGCGTATTTCCTGCATACTTTCTCCTAGATGCTTATGCTTTCACCAAACAACGAGTGAATACTTTCTTAGATCAGCCTCATCCCATCGCACCAGAGTAATGGTAGAAGGCGAATAAAGAGGAAATTCGATGAAATGAAATTGTATTCATGATGGTGGTGGTGGTAGGGTGATGCTGACTCTGTGCCACTGTTCCTTGTACCCCTTCATTCCTTCCTTCCTCCCATTTAGGCGATTTTGGAGGGACACATAAATGTATATCAGCGATATTAGATTAGGGAAACGATGTGATGTCCTCAAATCTGTTCGATCCCTTTGAATAAAGAAGCAAGACTGCCGCCACTGAGATAGCGGTAATAGTAATACCAATCTACTTACACTCAATCCATACAAATGATTTTATGTAAAGAACATGTTCAAACGTAATGTATGCATGCATGCATGGATACATGCAACTAAACCATCGAATCGTTTATAACGAGCGCCGAATGCGATCAGGCAAAAATATGTTATGTGTGCTCTTCTTCCTTTTACTTCTTCCTCTTCATAAAGCAAATCAAAATAGAAATGTGACCTAGTAGTATATGTCATGTAGGATTCTCTCGAAGCAACTTCTTTAGCCACACGGATATAGACAAATTCCCACAGTGGCAATAGGGATGGTGAAAGCAGTGGTGGTGTTGATGATCAGATCAATTTATCGATAATCAAATACTCTCCTATATCGCCTATAAATTTCATCCAGGATTATTCTATTTACCGATAATAAAATGAGAAATATACGATCCATATACGGAATCTTCAAACATGAAACGAAATTCTCAAATTGTTTCCTTTTACATCCTCTCCCTCCTTATCGCCTCGTAAAATATAATGCTGATATGCATGTTTACCAACATAAAAAGCCGGGGAGAGAAAGTGAACGAACGGAAACTAACGTTTCATGCATAAGAGCGTTCCACCCGGGGACCAAAGTAATTTACGTAAAATGCTATGTGTAAAATACTCGATTTCAGGAGGAAAAACAATGAAACCTCTTATATATGATACTGCCATCAAGTGATGTTCTTACACCTACACACTTTCACTTCGTGTTTTATTATTTTTGATGATTTTTTTCTTTCTGTTTTCTCGTTTGGACGACATTTTTCATAGTTTTATAGGAACAAGAATGAAGTAAATGTGCGTTTTCCCGCAAGAGCAATAACCAACAAATCATCTAAAGCACCACTCTTTAAGTGACAACTCGTTATAAATGTCATGGCCGGTAATAAACCATTATATCCAAAGAGATCTACTTTACTTAAACTCAACAGAAAAGTTTTTCCCCGCAGAACTCTTTACAAGTACATTTAAATATATAAAAGAGTTCCAAGAAAAAAGTGAAAGCATATAGTTCACTGATACTAACAAACAATCACAAAGAATAAAATCCAAGTGTCAACTTTTTTTTTTCAAAAAACCCTACCAAGAAGGGGAAAACTTGTCTACCGAGAGAATAGTATAAATGTATTCAAGAGATATCATTAGAAGACGACCAACTTTGGAACATTTCTTGGCAGAGTAATGATATTGTCTTGTCTCAAGAAAAGAATAGAGGAAAAAGGAAGAGGATGAAAAATATGAAAAGAAAGTAGGAGACGGAGAGATGTGAAAAAGCTAAGCCAGTTTTCGCATTGCGCAACACACTCACCCACATTGACACAAACAAAACCAGCAAAAGAAACACAAACAACCCGACACTACTCCATCCATATCTTTGCATGCAACCAGTAATATAATTTTGAGCACAATACCAGACCCATTCTAAAAAGGAGAATGTAAGAGGATCTCAAAAAGAAATCACGACATACACAAGACTGAATAGTAGTATTAACCTCTTGTACTCATATTCGTTCATGACTAATATCCTTTTTAACGTGGTCTACAACCCTGGTGAAAGAAATCTCTCAATGAATCTCTAGCCAACCTTTTTATACCCGAGAAAACAGTATCATTTACACTGAAAAATTACATTCCCTTTGCCGGGCGGGCGTGAGACGTAACGGAATCCCGTACTCTTTCCTATCACCATTTTCCACTTTTTTCGTACACTCATATTTGCCATTCTCAACAGGAAGTCGCAACTTACATCATAACAAGAGAGCCGAACAGAGACATAGATGCATGCATATTGCATATTACATATTTCATTCATGATGACTGCTCTCCACACATCTCTTTCTCCATACTATAGTTTCCTCCTTTCAATTCAAATAAACAATATAAATGTAGAGAATCAACAACAACGAAAAGCCAAACCACATAAGCTTTCTCCCTCCGCCTCCGACCCGTGCAATACATAACGCATACTAAAATATAAAATGAAGAGGCAAAACGAGCAAGAAAAAAGGACTGCACAACACCCGCAATATAATTTATTATATTTGTTTCTGCCTCTTCTCACTTTCCCAAATGTATGAAGTCGATCTTTTGTTTGTTTTTTTAGAAAAAAAATCATCATGTAATGTTCATGGGTTGGTGGAAACCAGGTTCCCTTTTTATTTTCCCATCTCAAGTGAGCATATAAGAGATGAAAATCATGACTTTCTATGCCACTTTGTTTCTCACTGAATTCCTATTTAAGTGCGACAGCTAGACAATGACGCAAAGCATAGTATTCTGCCTATTATTCAGTCGCGAATATCATGGAGGAATGCTTGAGATAGCAATAAAACTGTTTTCATATCACTTTCACTACAGTCTCCATTCTCGCTCCTTCCTGCATAAAAAGTTTGATAATTATAAGCCACCTCTATGCCTGCAAGTAAACCATGTGTGAGGAAACAATGCGAAAAAGAGAGAATAAAGCTGGTTTTAATTTCTCCTAAAAAAAATTAAAAGCAAAAAGAGTAATATTTATGCCTGGTGTTGATGATGATGGTGGTGATGAACATGAGGTCCATGTTGATGCGGAATATATCCATTTGGGATGGGAATCCCGCTGGGATTATGGATCGGACAAGGTGGAGGGACATAATCCAAGTATTCCGGATGGTAATATGGAGCGGTGTAATCCATATTACTGGACTATTCCTCCGATCCCTCAGCTGCTGCCTGGGTTCTTCTTTTGTGTGATAAGTACTATATATTAAATCTATACAATTTCTTTCCTCAGATTATGACGGTGTCGCTGATGTAGGCTGAGGAAAAATGTAGGTAATGAAACGAACTTAATCATTCATTCTAATTAGAACAGGCACCATTCTAAAACTTTCCAGGCATACATATTTTTATTCACAGTATGTCTTGAAAATTATTATGATAATTATAACTACTTTTTGCAACTCGAAAAACTTTCCCCGTTGTGTGGTAGCAATTACTGTTATTATCCTTTCTTTTCAACGAGTTTCTCTTCTTGCGTTAATATATCTGAATTACGAAACCTTGTATTTTACACTATTAGAATAAATATGCAGCCCTTGGCTCACTTCACAAAAATACTTTCAGTTTCACTGTCATTCCCTACAAAAGGCTCGGATTTTCCAATTTCAACTTTTGCAAAGAAAAATAATTAATTTTTATAGCCTCCTTCCTTCCACAAATTACACGTCTAGAATGCCGACACTTTGCCAAAGTAGCTAAACATATCTGATAGAATCAACACAAGTCTTTTGAATATCTCAAGTCATACAAACCATGCTCTTTTACGCACAATAATGCACACAACCTATTACTTTCACTTAAAAACTGAGCATAAAGATTTCTTTGCAAATACAGATATAATGATGCGTGTATTAACTGCGTGTGCCTTAATCGCGTAAAAACACGAATGGGGAAAGCAATTTTGTTGATGGACAGATCCAGCCGTCAAACGAACCGATTTTCTCTGTCAATCCAATCAATGGAGAACTGAGATGGAATGAGAGAAAGCCATGTGGAGCAATAGATGACGATCAAGATTTAATACACTAATAGGTACTCAATTGTAACACTTAACAGTTGCGTGACATAGCATATAGACTTTCTCTTTTACTTTGGCTCTCACCAATGCAGACTCAACAAAGAGGAGGAAAATAATTTAAACTATCTTGATCTGATACGGATGATAGAGCAGACGAGTGCACAAAAACTAAAAGAAAATAATTACATTACTCCTTCACGTTGACAAAAACGGAGGCTGATACTGGTTGCTGCTTTGAGCAAAGGAAGAGCAAAAAATGAAAAGTAAAAGAAGTCGATGCAGATTAGACGGCATGATTATTTTTTCAAATTATTTCAGAACAGAATAAGGAAACACCACCATGCAAAGAAACCACCACTAGTAGGGAAAACAAGTAGTTGCCGTTCGTCCTACGGTATGGATAGTGCGGAACAGTTTTTTCTACCAGTGCAATTCTCAGCAGTTGTCGTGTATACACTGCCCTAGTGGTGAGAACAAGTACACAGCACCAAAGATCTGGATGGACTGACAAAACGGGAGGATGAGATGGCTAGAAAGGCTACCACACACCATATCAGCCACACAGTACGACCAATCTTGGTACAGAGAAGGAGAAACTATATTTTATACTAAAGAGGCACACAAAAAATCCTATTCGAACGGAAAGTCTCTTCTTTGGAGTCGGGAATAGCTGAAGGAATCATATAAAGATAGTTTTTTCTCTGCTGTTAGTAAGCTAAAGTAGGTATAGCTGGAGCATGGATCCATCTATATTGCTTATGGAATGTTATGTGCGAACAAAGCTCAAACAAGCGAGCACAAGTCATACTCATTTTCTCTACAGCCTGCCTATCCACTCTAAGTCAAAAGCGTACTTATACTAGCTCCCTGTGAAGCACGGTGAATAGGAGAGGAGAAAGTTTGGTGCATCAAGAAGCGCTTCACGCATGTTCCCCATCGCATATAGGAAACTGAACGGCCTCGGCTCCTCTTCCATGCTCGCGATTCCCTGAATGAAAATCTCTCTTTACTTTCTCTTTCTCTTAAGTCGCTCACTATCTTCGTTTCGTATAGCGGGGTTGTGGAAGGAGGGAGGCTGAGTCTAACTTAACTACATCCCTTAATGCCTTGTTATACTCATACTCATTCTTATTTCTACCTGCTATACGTAAGTAAAGTTCCACTCCTCTGCAGCTTTAAGTCCTCTCCTTGTACACATTAAGCAAGGGGAAATGTGCACACAGTAGTGGTGGCGTGCTCGCCTGTTATTATTATTATTATTACATTTCACTGGCGAGGAAAAGGAGAGACAGAGGAGCTCTGTGAACAGGAAGCAAAACCAGCAGCACAGTTGTTGTATTCTTCTCAAGTTTCCCATTTCTCTCATTTTTTTAACTCTTTCCCGACAGGCAGCCAATGGTGTGTGCGTATAAGGAACAGAATTAATGTAACGAGCAAACTCGAATAACAGACGACGACTGCTGCTGCGAGTCCCCTTATATAATACGTTATCCATCCGCTCTCCATACACATTCATCTTGAAGAATGAGCAATATTATACAACAACAATAAACGGAGAAAAACTACTTGTTCAAACGAAAGCAAAAACTCTGAGCTTTTACATTCTATTTTCATGCTTCTCCCGTCATCCTTTTATTCCCAGCTACTTTACAATGTAGGGAAAGCAATAATAATAATAAAGCACTAGGAGGAGAAAGTCCTCTCCTCCCTTTCTCCCAGGTTAGAGTAAAGTAGCTGATGGCAATAATAGTGATCATCAAAAAGAGTACCTTCCCTACATACCGAAACTCATACATATTCATGCTCCTTCAATACGATACGCGACCTTAGGACAATCCCTAAAACGAAAATTCCGACCTTCATGGCTCATCCGAAAGACAAAAAATGTGAGGAGAGAGGGGGAGAGAAAAGAGCTTAAGCGTGCTCTTCCTTCCCAAACCGTTCGTTTTTCTTCATAACATTTACATCTTCCCGCTTATGGCCTCTTGTGGCGTTCCACGAGAATTATATTAGGATGTCATCTGCCAGATTGTTTTTTATGTAGGTTCATTACTTTTTAAGCTCTGTATGTCTTCCTGAAAAACTACTATCCATTTCGGTGGAGCGACAAGAAAATCCTGGCTAAAGAGAGGGTTAAATTGCCGGAGAAAAATGCAATGCTCAGTATATTTGCGGGCTTATCTGTCAAGCTATAAGACTTTCCCAGGAGCAAAGGATTTTGTAGTCGTGCGGTTTCCCAAAAATCTACTCCGCACTATATGTAAATAACTATAGGCAATGCCTTATAGATAGGTAAGCAAAGCTAATGAAACTAAATGGAGGCATACCTGAAAAAATGGTTGTGACAATACGAATCGCAACTGCTCTAAGTGGGTCAAAACGGAATCAGATGTGTCTCTGGACTCCAAGCCATCTAGTATAATATCCATTACGTCCCTACATGTATCTACGCTGTCGGGTTGAGGAATCTTCCCACATGACAGATTAGCAGTCGAGATCAGGTCGAAAATACGAAGAATTTTGGAGAGTTTGGCATCACTAAGGACATCTGAGGGGATCGCCGAGTCTCGGGGAATTATCAATGATTGCATGTCTTCCAAAGCGTCGATGATAAGTGTCACAGCTGCGGGAAATTGAAAAACAATTTAATTTGACTTGTTGGGAAACTCAAGCTGAACTTTGAGGTTACCCCCAAGAGTCTAATGTAAAACCCTAATATTTCCAAGCAATTTCCGTTGACATACCATCTGTTGTACACTGGTCGGTTCCACCAGCATCGTAAGGTTCCGCACATACAGAGTTCCAATGAGGCGAAGAAACCGCATTTAATATGGCACCTTTTAGTTTCCGGCGAGCATTAAAAGCCTTGAGGTTATGTACAGTTTCGTACAAATGTGTTCTCGGACATTTTTCTCGATCCTAACATATTCACAAAATACATTTTAAAATGCTTATAATATTCCTCATTTTAAACAAATTTTGCATACCTTTAACCAAGGATGGTCTAGTACTTCTTGAATTGTTATTCGCTTATCAGGTTCTTTCGCCAACATTTTCTTTAACAGATCTTTAGCGTCAGATCCTACACTGTTCTCCCAAAAGGGGCCGCTAAAGTCAACCCCCACATTCAATATCTGATTGTAAAGTCTTTCTTTGGTTCCAATAAACGGGAGTGTTCCACTCATGAGCAAATGCTATAATAAAATAACAATAGAAATGTTTCATGATTTTAAATTGTAATTACTTAAGCCTAAAAATAAACTTTTAACATACCAATAAAGCTCCTGCAGACCAGATATCAGCGGGTTTCCTGTAAAAGAAAGGAGAAAGAGTGCATAAAGTCTTATACTTTCATAGCAAAATATCAAACAACAAAGTACAAGGTCAAAATAAATGACTGCAACAAAAAAGCATTAAAAATTAATTAAATTACCCATAATACTCCCTGGCCACAATCTCCGGACACATAAAGCTGGGAGTGCCAACTCTGCCAGTTTTTATCCTTTGTTTTGCAGGATCTTGAATTCAGTTGTATTGCCAGACCAAATCCACCCAACTTGACAGGAGCTGAATTCTCTTTAGTTGCCAGCAACACACAATGCTAAGAAAATTTAAAAAAATTTAAAAATTCCATTCTTACCGGAAGTAAATTAAAAATATACTTACAGGCTTGATGTCGCGATGTATAATATCGTTCTCGTGGCAGTATTTGATGGCGTCCAGGATCTAGGAAAATGTTAAAACGTTTATATACCAACGAATCATTGAATCATCGTATATCCTTTTCGGATTTCTTACCGATCGCATGTAATGACTAGCTACTGCTTCACTGTAAGCAAATCCAGCACTCACACGAGAAACAATTTCGAAGCAGATGTCCATGCCATCCATGCTATAGAGCAGAAAATAATCATTGTCATGTTTCATTACATCAATCAATTAAATTCCAAACAGCGTAGGAATCAAATGCAAGTTGGCCCATACAATTCGAAAACCATATAAAGAAGCCCATCCGACGAATACGTTTCCAAAAGCTCGACGATGTGCGGATGCTTGAGCATATGACATGTTGTTGCTTCGCGTTTCAAATCGTCCGTCGAAAATCCAGGACTTGATGTAAACCTTGCAACATCCACTATTTTCACTGCGTACTGGCTTCCCGTCTGTCGATGAATGCAGCGTCTGACAACGCTGTATGGTCCCCTGTACAATATCNTAAAGAAGTACAATATCAAATAAAATTCTCTCTTATCGCATATCCAGAATTTTATAAATTAATATTATAATAAATATTAGCTCTTACTTTCCAATGACTTCGCAGAGTGCATAGACATCATCAAATAGAATTTCTTCTTCTGCCATTGTGAAATCCGGTTGCTTATGACGAGTCTACTTTTAACTGACTTTTAGAACCAGATCACTGCAATTTCACTCTTGCATTTCTAGTATTTTACTTTACATTACTAGTTAATTATGGCACTAATGGCAGAAATGGATATTTCTATCTAGCAAGTCCCACAAAAAAGATCACACTCGTCCTATTTACATCCATCCTATTTACTACAACATTCCATTTCTTTTTAGAAGATTTCGCTTTAAAGTTTGTGCTTCATTTTCGAAATATAATTGTGCCTGCTCACGCCATAATAAGAACGCAGCGCACTCCCAATAATAGCTTTTACTGTTCTTACACTCACATCCTTCTTTTCTGAACGGGTTGAGGGGGAGAATGTTTATTTTTTCTTAAGATAGTCTTTTTTATCTGATCGTTTTAGATATTTTTCCTGGCATAATTTTAATAAAAACATTAGCTGGGGAAAGCGTTTTTGAGAGATGCTCAAAAATCTCAAAACTGGATTCTTTTTCTTCAGAAGAACATCTTCCCAAATGTAAACAACTTGACTGACAGCTCCTTCCAATAATCATGGCGCACACAGGTTTTTTTACACGGGAAAAAGTCCAAGGTGGGATGATGGGTTGTGCAGATAAAAGTACATTTTTGAAAGCTTGTGTTCCAAAGTCTAAGATTATTATCAAGTGTGAAAAGTTCCAATTTAATAGTTAGGATAAGCGATGTGACTATACTCCCAGAGTGTGTTGCAGTTGCAGTGATTTTTTTACTCCTTAATGTTGAAGTCTCAATCCAAAAGCATTCCTCTTGTACTTGCTCAGCAGTTAAAGTTGAAAGAAATGTAGCTAACGAGAAATACTTCCCATAACTGAAAAAGAATACAATTCAGGTCCTGCCCAAGATGAATCTCTTAGAAGTTATGATGAAGAGGCCGAAGTGTACTATAAAAAATCAAAGAGAACATCCACACATTATCTTTATGGGAGAGTAATACTATTGTCTACTACTAATTGATTACAAGAGAGGTAATGTAATTATGAGTACGCTAACATATTACTGGCAAATATTCAGGTGTATCTATACATTGCCCGCGTACGAATTTTATTAAATCAAAGAATGGAAAGTATACGAACATGTAGTTGTAATTACTATCATGTTGTTTGCTACTTTTTCTCTAAACTGGTGTACTGTTTTACTCTAGGAAAACTAATTATATTTGAAAGGTTATCGAAGGAAAAACTGAGTCTCTTCTAGAGTTCTAGAGTTCATGCGAAGATATTACGTAAAGTGGAAGCACACATGACGAATATCAATTCACTTCACTTACATAAGCCAGACGGCTACTGAAAGACAAGTAACCAACCAGTTACAACAATAATACCGCAGGATGTAAATTTTTAATTATTGGGGGAAGAAGAAATTCGGTTTTTGACAGGAAACATTTCACTCGCCATCCCACATCCAAGACTTTTTCCACTCACTCTGAAGAACGGACCATCATCATCAAGTCGAATAATAAAAAGTTACAAGGTACACATACGTTTACGTTACATTAATACCGTTACTTTTTACCTACATCAACAAGCGAGTGAGCTGATGGAAAAAAATGTTGGAGGAAAAGAGCAGTTTTCTCTCCCTCAAAACATTCCTATATGACTGATGATGATGATTTTTCGGAGGAATAGAGAAACTGACAGCAAACAGATACACATGACACTCAATATATATACCTATGGGGTAGACACGGAATGGAGAAAAAATGTAAATAGTTATTAAATGCACAATATGTGTCTATTTGGTACATTTGCGATATTTGGAGTTGATAGATTGAGTGGAGCGAAAAGGAGAGAGAGAGAGCTGAAGAGTTGGGACTTGGACATGAGAGAAAAACGGGTTTACTTTTTAGACATACCGATCAGGCTGAAAAATATTATCTCTTGTTGATATGATATGATGATGATGATGGGAATGAGATGTGCTGGGATTTGTTATAAGTGCGGGTGCGGTGCGATCGGTCACTACTGCTTCCGCCTTCTTCGTCGTGTTCTTTCCCGAAGTCCAGTGGTGGTATAGGAGCAGTCACAGCCTCACAAACAGCAGCAGCATCAGCAACACAGGCATTTCTGGAGTGAGATGCATTAAAGAGAATGTGGTGGAGCTCCCAACTTGTTATTATTTCTAGTGCACGAGACGCTGTTTTAGAACTCGAAAAAGAGGTAGAGAAAATGTTCCAGCCAGCTTCTTTTTCCTCCGGTATCATAAAACCAACAACGTTCAGAACTCCTCCGTTAAATTTTCACTCCAGAGAGAAACAAAAATAGGTACAACCATAACATGGCATATGTACCAGGGGCAGGGATGTAGGCTATAACTCGGTTGATAGTGAAACAAGTCACTCGCAACCAGTAACAAGAGCATGTTAAACATGTATGTATTGCTTACAAAATGTGTAGAAAAGGAGTACATGAAGCAGCTCTTACTCTCTCTCACTCTAGCATTATAACTTCTTTCAAATCTTCCAGGCGAAAGGCTTGAGCTTTATCATAGTTTTCGTGCAGCCACCGTCATATTCCATGATCCGAGTACCACCACAAAACAAGAGCGTATATGTATAGCGGTAGCAGCACCTCTCACTCAACAACTCTCTGCTCGCACTTCACACTTATTCTCTTTTTCCCCTGGTTTGTACATTATTATTATAATACTTTTCAGCTCAATAGTAGTAGCCCGACAGTCATCTAAAAACATTCAACATTCACTCCGCTTTTTTCTCCTGCTCCACTCATTCCACAATTCCACTGTTCTAGCGACTGAATCATACGTTACCTTACATATTTATACGGATGAGGGGAATTGTAACGGAGAGGAGGAGGATATAGCTTTTTCCGTGGAGTTGCTCCTCTTTGAAACAAAGTTCCACTTTTGCCTTTTGCGACTGTTGATGTGCCTCACTTGAAACTTTTATATTATTCTTCTCATTCACTCTCTCGTGTATAGTACATAACAGGAGAACACAAATTGTCGGGGCTCATCACCATCATCGTCTCTTACATTTTCTTTTATTTTTTAGTTGTAATAAAGCGTATCATCATCTCAAAAACAAGCCATGCATCTCTGCTTAAACTTTCAGTACAACTTTTCCACTACTCCGAGTCATGCATGAAAAAAGGAGAAAGGAGCAGGAGAAAATCCGGATGTAATGCATTACATAATAAAATAAAGAGGGAAAATGTATTCTGTTGGATGCAAAATACGTTTACACAAGTGATGCTCAGGAAAAACAACAAATGAATGCAAAGAAATGGAGAAGTCCATATAGGAGCTTCTCATACAATATAAATGCTTTCACGGTTTAATGACACCCTTTAGCCAATTCAGTTTGCCAGTTTGGCTTCAAGCGTCCTTCCTTTCTAATCTTAACTTGTAGACTCTCGTGTGCTCTTTTGTAATAAATTAAGAGGCAGAAAGGTGTGGTAGAGGAAATGATGCGTACAAAAACTATTCATCCATATCATCGGGTTAAATACCTTACTTCCTATGTAAATACTATATAATCTTAAATTTCTTTCATTTTTCGGTAATCTTCTATATTCGCGGATTTGCATATGATTGCATACATAATATTAGTTTATTATGAAAATATCATTATTTGGGCTATTGCTGTCAAAACTAATATGACAGAATTGCTCTCTTATATTTGAAATGTCTAGACTTGGATGGGCAATTCTTGGAAGAAAATCTAGCAATTCGTATGCACCTGGCGCAGGTTAATCTATGAATAGCAGGAATATCACAGCAATTCTTCTTAATGTACGCCTATGAATAAATTGCCAAACAGCACGAAATTGTGTGACAAAATCAACACTAAATGTGAATAAAGTTGATCGTTCGTATTACGGGAACCTAATAATTATCAAGCCATTTTACTGCATCTGTCTATGAAAAATGATGATGAAAGATGCAATTACATGCGAATTTTCCATCACCGCAATATAGAAAGGAGAAAGCAAAAGTGAAAGTCGGAGCAGAAAATATTTTATCCTGCACATATTTTGATGACGGCGTTTTGGTTATTTTTTAAAGCTTTAAAATTTTAGATGACTTCCTCCTGGATTATCATTATAAGTGCAATGTGCATTAAATTAAAAGGAGCAATGCAATATTGAATGAGTCTTAGACTTTGGATAGTTTTAAGTTGGGATATTTAATATACTTACAATTACCTGACATTGTTCATATTATAAAACTAAAGCACATTATGTAGAATTAAGTAACAATCTAACAAAACATCCAAACCTGGATAATCTACATATTATACAATAAAACAACCAATAAATACTGAACCAACGAATCTATCAAACCAAACAATATCACGACGGATTAATGAACGCTTCACCAATTTGACCTGGACATGCATATTATTATTATAGCACTTAATAATATTTTATTCATCAATCATAGATTGTAAAATTGAATAACCTAGCTAGAGACGTCAGGAAGCACGAAAAATTCTTTATTTATTTTGAATTATTTATTGTCAGAGCAAGGGGTTATGTGGCTCCACCCACATTATTATTAGTCAAAGGAGTCACTCCCCGGTTTTGCCGAAGCCATGCATTAACTTGCTCAAAATGTTCTTCCGATAAGCTACTAGATAATTTTATTTCCTTTAAGATATTAACGGCTGATCCAACTGCATCATGTAGAGCACCATTTTCCCGAGTAAGTTGTTCCACTAACACACATGAAGATAGAAACTTCGATCTCCACACTTCAATTTCATTGGAAAGGGCGTCAACGGATTCTGTTAGTTGCAGCTGAGTTTCGTATTGAGTCATTGCTGAAGTCAGCCCTTCCAGGAAGATAATCTCCGGAAAGTGAATCAACTAGTAATTTCTTGAGCCTGATGTTTTCTTTATGCAAATCGTGGTTATCCTTCTCGGCAATTTTTAATCTCTCCTTAAGTAGAGTCAAGGCATTAGTTTGCTTCTCAATTGTTTGCTTCTGCTTTTTTATTTGGATATTCATATTGCTCCCGGTGACTGACGGTATTGCATCCGCAGTCAACGTTCGTTTGTGAGTATTTGTTTTGATTCCTACGCTTTGTTGATATTGCTCTTCGTTTATAGACCCGCTTTCCAAGAGTGAAATATTATTCATGGTTTGTTCTAACGTTAAAGATGAAACCGAAGCGTCCGACCCCGTTCTTGAGTGTTTCTTATCTTGTTGAGCAACAATGGGCCTAACAGCTCCTCTGTAAGGCTCATAAGGTATAAAGCGCGGATTCCTATTGTAGGGATAAAGCAAACATGTTCAAAATCTTTTCACCGCTCATTAAACCAATTTATAAAATGTTTGAGGTTTACTAACTTTTGCTTATTTGCACCATCCCCAAATTCAGCCGAGTTTCTACTGGTTAATCTGGGCTTGCTAAGTGTTGGCTTCAACTGTATTAACTGACTTCGCGGAGGCAATTCGCGAGGAGAAACCGTCATGGATTTGCTTGCGCCAGCATGTGGAGATAAAACATCTTGAGGAAGAACTACATTAAGATTCGCTGCATTATCTTTGGCAATAGAAGAATCAGTAGGTGTGCTTCCGGAAGTGTCTAAAATGTACAAATCAATTTTAGTTCAGATTTCCATTCCACCAATCCGAAACTTCATGATTAACCATATATATAATTTAAAACCTTTTCCACTTATCGAACTCGTAGAAGAGGACGCCTCCACACTAGTAGCATTTTTGTTAGTATCTAACATCGAATCGCTTTCCATTCCATCTCCATCCGTCCTTTCCCCTTAATCATTTTAATCACAAATTACATTTTTATATACAATTTAAGTCCGACAACCGAGTCGGGTGACCCAAAACTTACTTTCATTATCAGAGACTGAAGCCACATCACTATCTGTTTCTAAAAGGTTGCCCATTCCAGCTCGCATAATATGATTATTCACACAAACACTTAATAAATATCCTCTTTCAAGATTTAATATCAATCGCCATTATTCCATTAACAGTTAGCAGCACATTTTAAATTATAATTAAATATTAGCGCAAACAAAAACAAACTCCAGCTGGATAACTAAACGAATCTGATTTCCATCAACTCGACTAAACTTTGATTACGTAACACAATAACACAATAAAGTTAGGTGCAAAATTAATTCTATTATTTTTGATTGCGCTACGTCAGCTGCTGGGCCGCTTTCACTTTTTCCGTACATTTTATGAGAGAGCTGTAGTGCTTCATGTGCATTTGTATTTGTTTTTGTTGCTGCGCTCAGCTGATAGTTTGGGGGAGTCACGAGATTTGAATGCGATTCGCTGAATTTAGAGAATGCACCTGTTTGTAAGTTGACAAATACAAAAGGCATTTTTCTCTAGTTTTTTTCATTAACAGCTCGTAAACTTCATACTTATCAGGATTTAAATGTTTATAATCAATTTTTGGTAGTGTCATCTCATTTGGAAGACTTGATTTAAATTGGAAAGAGCTGAATTTGACAGGGTTTGAAACGGATAAGGTTCTCCAGTAATAAAGTGTGTCCAGTTGTTCTCCAGTGTCAAATGTGATTAGTAGTGTTGTGTGTGGAGTTGTTCCAAGTTGGTGACACCTGCTCCCAGGATCTGAGAAAGGCTGTGGACAGTTGGCTAATTGTGTATGAAATTTGAAATCGATTGAATGTCAAAGTCAACCATGCGGAATCAGTGGAAGGGAGAGTTTCGCAATCAGATTATTTCCCTGTTAAGGGACAGGAATAAAAGGGAAAGTCAAGGGTTTACTGAATTGTTTCAGCATCGTAAGTTTTGATTAATATGAAAGAGTATCATGGACTGTCTATAACCTAAGCTATAATTAATTGGGTTTGTCTTGTCTTATCTTTAGATGAACGGCTCTTTGAAAATTGGGCAGCGGTTAGAGCAGAAAATTTGCGTCTTAGCGTTCAAATGGAAAGAGGATATAGCTATACACCTGGGCATTCGGACGAAAGGGAAAAGGTATGAAAAAGATGATAAGATGTCGGACAATGATTGATTACTTTTATTAATTTATCCAAGTCATGATTGTGTTGTTGTTACTGCTAGGGTTTGGAACAAAAGGTCCTTCATCTGCAAGAAGAACTGACGGAGCTTCACCGGAAGCGTAGTGAAAACGCATCTCATGTTTTAAGTCTTTCAGCAAAACTTACAGAGAAAGAAACTGAGTTATCTACTGCACAAACGCAGCTAGCTGGATCTGTTGCCAAATGTGCTGACCTT
>JAHZMU010001094.1:0-14500 GCA_027743725.1 Rambutsinella grinnellia | reverse complement strand
CATATCACTTGCGTTTTTCCAGTAGGTCGTAATGAAAAAATATGGCTTAAACTTTCTCAAAAGCTAGAGAGAGAAAGCTGAGCAGGTCGAAAAGTTACATTTAAATAATTTCAGAGGAAAGCTCTTGAGCTATCTACTCGGGTTTACCCATATCCGATGTGGTTGTCAACCTCGTCGAGAGAGTAACTTTATGTAAAAATACGGGAGCAATTAAATTCACTGTTTTTATATGTAAAAAAAGAAGTGCACTCTCCAAAACCAGCATGGGTAAAACGTGCCATTGTTAATAAACGAGATGAAAGGCTGAGGATGATGGGAAAGTTGTGATGAAACCGAAAACTGTTGAGAAAGGGACCCCTGGAACGTGATAACTTTTACTAATTTTTTCACTCTATTTTCCTTCTCAGTCTCTACCAACCAGTATAATATATTCTGAAAGTTAAAACTAAACAGGGACCCTAACAAGAAAGAAAATTTTAGTCAATCTTAAAGGAACAGAGACAGTCCTCCATATTTTCTGAAATGAGGAGAGACAACAGAAACTGGTTGATAAACTTTACCCTTTCTCCAATTCTAAAACTTCATGTGTGGAGGGGAGTTTGTGGAAAGAAGAAAGCATTTCCCACTTTCTCTCTCAAACATGCCATATTTTTCTCTAGTTTTTTTAAACGCTCTCATAATACACTGAAACAAATTTCCATATCTAATTGGAGAAATGAGAGAGTAAGACATTTCACTGTGATAATAGTTTCCTTGTAAGGGTGGAAATTAATGCCGAGTAATTTCGTTAATAAATTTCCCCTCGTCTTTCGAACCAGACATACTAAGAGAAACCTCTCTCCCACAAGTCCACACTAATTTATTAAAGGAACGTGTAGAGGAAAGGCATTGCCCTGATCCTTCAGAAAAAAAGTGAGAATGAAAAGGACTTTCCTTATTTTTCCTATACGTGCTGGCCATCAAGAGACAAAGTTATGGGAGCGTGTCGACTAAAGACATGCCTCTGTCCTCTAATTTTCGCAAAAGGTTTTTCATCTTCCTAAGAAACGAGTCTTGTCAGTGGGTAAAAAGCCACAAAGAGAAAACCGTCTCCAGACTTTAAACGAGAGTTGAAAATTGAACAGAAAATATTTCCTTTCATCTATAAATTTTCTAAGTGAATATGTTTAATTTGACTAGAGCGTGTGTGGCCAGTCACGCTTTTGAGATGGGTTCAGATTGCATAACGGCAGCGTGGACACTTTTTTTGTTAACGGGGCGAGATGATATTAATGAATAAATGTTGTTATATGAGACCACACGAGTAGAGAATTTAGTTTGAAGGTTAAACCTCTCATTTTATTTAGTGCAAGGAATCGGGTTGAAATGAACTATTTTATTTCCCCAAATAAAACTCTACTCAAAAAGTAAAATATTTATAACGCCTCTGCATTATTATCCCCTATTGTTAAGGAACAATAGGGGAGAGTGGAAGGAGAGTAATTCTCAAATGTGAAATAAAACATCTCATTTTATGCACTTTCTCCGCTTCATCATGAGACTGGTATTATACTTGGATGAAATATGAATGCTTTCTCCTTCGTCCATCATCACAACCAAGCTATAGCTCTTTTCCACTTTCTCCATTAAAACCAATATCATTACAAGACAAGCCAAGGTCGAGGAAATGGATTTTGAGCTAATACACACAGTCCTTGAGTTACACTATTTATTTCCCTAAATTGGAATGCTTTTTCAAACAAAATGAGAAAAACCTACGTACTAAGTATTTAGTGCCTTTTCTTCTTTCTTCCCACGTCCGACACCTACATATCCATCTTATCCTGCTGGGCCTCTCGAGGTAATGAAGGTCTAGGTAAGAAAAAACACACAAAGGCAAATATAAAAGGGGAGAAAAAATGCCTGAAATTTTTCTGGGAGATCAGACGAGAAACTTTTTCAAAAGACAAATTCTTCTTAAAAGATAGCGATATCCTTTTGATAAAAAGTAGCTCACATGCTCACAACTCACCTCTTTTTTCTGATGCAATCCGGAAAACTTTTTCTTGCAGATGTACCCCTTTTGTTATGCTTTGATGTATCTCGTGAGAGAAGAGCCGGAAGTTGGATGCTGCTAGCCAATAATGCCTTTGTTGTTGGCCTTCACCTTATTTTTTTAATGATGTACGAATATAGTTATTCGCCACTTGCCACCTTGAATGTAATGAATGGGTTGTGGGGAAAATATTTGATCGCATTTATACAATTTTTAATATAATTTCAAGTACCTCGTTACCCACTATTGTTTGAGGGAATAAAAAGGGAATGCACTCAGGAAATGAAAGATGCTTCAAGGCACCTCAAATCATAATTGTGAGGATAAGCTCGAGGCAATTCCTTATATTGAAGGTTGACATATTTTTCATATTATTCATCGCGGACATCCTCTGAATCATTTTATATGACAAATACTTTCTCTAGTAAAAGAGATGAATTGTGGATGACGATATGAGTGGTGATGATGGTGTGTTTTATTCTTTGATTATTCTAGAGAAGAGTCTCATCTCTCTCCTTTCATGATAAACAAATATTTTCTCTTTGCACTTATGAAATTTCAAGCACGTTCCCGCATCCAGGGGAGAAAATCCAATATTGAAAGGCGAATTAGGTATATGACAGGGTATATTCTTAAGAGTAAAAAATAGTGTGGAATTTAATTTGTGGCTCGGTCTCATCATCCTCCTTCCGTCATTTTGGGGCTGAGGCAAGCCAACATTTTCAGTATTCATTTGGGGTGAAGGTATGCGAGGATGGTTACCTTTTCCTCCTTTATTGGATACTCTGAAAGGAGAGGAAGAGTCTCATGACATATCAGCTAACAAAGTTTATTTTATAAAAGAATTGATAGGTACTCCTTATAACTTAGAATTTAATATTGATCCACGTAATAAAATGGATATTGCAAAGTTAAGCATGACATGACATTTGTGTTTAAAATGGAATTAGAGCAAAAGCTGGCTCTTGTAATTTTTAATAGTTATTCCGAGAAATTGATTTATTGTACTCGGCTCAAATTACAATTGTTATTTAATTCTACTTTTCTTCGAACAAATTAAATTAGTTGCTTTTAATGTTAAAGCCAACAACCAAGCCAATTAAGCATTGCAATGGGGAAAATGGAAAATAAAATTACAGCTTATGTGCTAATAGCACTTTTCCAATTAAGCAATGCGTATTGGTTCCTTCCTAAAAAGCAACAAAATTTAACCTTGTCAGGAATATGGGCTGACGAGGCTACTGAAAGACGTATAATCTCTGAATGCGGTAATTTATAATCAATTTTAATATCACTTTAAACTGATTCTTCCCATCATAGATTGTGGGAGTGACATTTCCATCCTTAAGAAAGGAATTCCTAGCTGGAATGTTTATATTCATGTTAAAAAGCACTTCCGTGACAATGACACGGTTTGCACTGGAACAATAATTACTTCGAATCTGATCGCTACGTCTCATCATTGTGTTCAATATTATTCAGATCACATCAATATATTTGATGCATGGCATGTTAAAAACTTTCAGACAAGTGTTGTAGCAAAAGAAGATATTGTAGTTTCAACAAGCAGGAATAAGAGTGAAGGGGTAACGTTTGAAATTGTTGATATCATTTACAATAAGGATTATATAATGAAGAAACAATTCAAAAAGTAAGAGATGGATTATAAAACACGTCAATCAATTAAACATTTGAATTTTTTTAGAGAATCAAACAGTGACCTTCTTCTTATCGAAGTTGATGAAGATTTCACCAGCGATTATTCCAACTATAGACCAATCTGTATTCCATATAATGTCGACAAGAATCACTCGTCAATTTTTAAGATTGGTCAGGTTGGATACTACTATGGAGGTCTACAGAGAGGATCACAAGGAGACGAAGCAAATATAAATATTTGCGAAAATAAAAATTCTTCAAGATACAATCATATATTGGTTCACGAAGGGAACATTAAGAAAGCTATAAGTACTGACGATTCTCAGAAAGAATCTGGTGGACGACGAATCAAACGAGAAAGCGATCACGAAAATAGTCAGGAAGTGAATAAAGAAATGATTCATGAAACGGGAAAGCTCAGTCTCCAATTGGAGTTAAAGGGGAATTTACGTGCGCCTGTAATTGGCTAATTTAAAGAATTAATTTTTATATGTAGAATTTAGAAAAGTACTTTTTAGGAAACGCCAGGAGGTCCACTAATAATAAAAGAGAAGGAGACAGCTTACATGATTGGAATTGCAGACAATCTTGCAAGTGAAAGTTCCCCTACTTTTACAAATATTTTATATCTGACCAAATATATTGAGCATAAAGCAAAGCTAAGTAGAAGTACGTGGTGTAGACAGCCAGAGATAGAAGAAGATATTCAGGAAAGAAGGTCTAAGGGACGCTGGGGCACTCCCACAAAGTTTGAGTCATGGCCTTGCAGGAAAGAATCTCTTGATTGTGGTAAAAAAAATCAGGCAGCATTATGAAATTAATAATTTAAGGCTCGAAACCTTCTTAGTTTGTGGAATTGATAACAATATTCAACCTACAAAAGGAAGGATTGTAGGAGGTGAAAAAGCTGTTCCATATGAGTTTGGTTGGATGGTTTTTCTTCAAATAAAGCTATCATGGAGTACCTCAGCGTGTGGCGCCACAATAATTAATGACAAAATGATCCTGACTGCGTATCAATAAAATAATTATATATATATTAGATTAAATTGGATACGCCTAAATATATTTAATCTATCTTGAAGGGCACATTGCGTTAATGACCAGAGGGATAATCCTTCAACTATTTTTCTAACCCTAAATGCTCATCGAAAAGACGGCGATCCAAAAGGAATTGAATTGGGTGTAGAACAAGTTATTATTCATCCAGACTACAAAAGGGGTGTATACAAGGGCGACTATGATTACGATGTTGGTAAAAACAAACAAAAATTGTGATGCCATTGCCTTTTTAAAAGTAAACACGTAACAACAATCTTTTAACAAATAGGCCTTTTAGTACTCAAAGATCGGCTTCAGTTTGCTCCGATAGATAAACCTGGTCTTCGACCTATTTGCTTGCCTTATAAAGATGAGCAACTTAATGTTGTGGGGAAAAGTGCTACCGTAAAAATAACTGTCTTTAAATAATTTTAAAATTAGGCTTTAAAACATCTATCATTTAGATCTCCGGCTGGGGAAAAACCCATCCTGTAAGACAATTTTTCAGTGTACATTGAGTTAGCTACATTTAACTCTGTTCAATTTTTCCCAGGATAAGGATGATGATGATGTCGAGCTAAAGAAAATAGTAGTACCGATTCAACCACTGAGTTTTTGTTCGGATGTGCATTCATTTGCTAACGATCTTTTTGTTTGCGCAACGACAGGCGATAGGTGGCAAGCTGCGGATAAAGTAAAACAGTTTGATTAATTAATTAAATTATTCACGCTCAATATTATTTGTTAATTTAGGGCGACTCAGGTACATACTTAAATGGCAAGATACCAGACAAGTACTTTGATTTGATTAGTAAAAAAAAATGTTTCAAAAAATAAGGTGGACCAGTAAAAATCAAACAGGGAAGGCAATGGACCGAAATTGGAATTTGTAGTTGGCGTAAGCTGAAACTAGTTATAATACTTTTAGTCACTTAATTCGTTTTATAATAGAGGCTTCAAGTGGCAACTGCGATCGTAATGAATGGTGGTGCAATAACCCAATTAAAAAAGTTAATATGTTTGCTGACATAAGGCATCCAGGTACGTTTACTGGCATTTCGTCGTATTTCAAACAAATATTTATGATTGAGAAAATTTTCAGATCAACTCGCCTTTGTTGACTTGCATGCTGATAAAGTTGGTGCTAATTGGTGCAAGTCCAGAATAGAGTAGTTTCTAAATCGGCTTATTTTATACTTTTTCATACCGCTTTTAAGTGAAATTAAATGGAACAATATCTTAACTTGTAAATATTATGAAATTGAATAAGTATTCTCAAATGTTTTATTTTAAATTGAAATTTCGTTTGAAAATAACATTGCGAATATTGCCATTTCACAATATTGACTTTCCTCCTCCGCTTTCAGCAAACATGGGCTAGATTAGCTTTGATGAAAGTCGGCGAACTCATAAATCTTTTATAGTAAATTGGCCTATATTGAAACATGAGTAAAAAGAGGGGGACAATTTATTGGAGAAAAAATGACAAATTTAATACCCAACTCGGGAGCTCGGGATACAAAAGGGAAATTATAGTCTGGGAAAAATTATAGATTTGAATATAAACTCGATAAATACCATGTTATTTCCAGTCTGGAAAATGGGAAACGGGTGGGGAGAATGAAAAGCTACATCAAAGGATTACCAATCACACAATAGAGAAGAGAGTGACTAAAATGAATATCAGGAAATAAGAGGATTACCATATTACTTTTCAACCGCTTTTTCACAGCCAATTGAAACGAGTCTATTAGAAAGGCCGAGAGTAATTTACCTCCTTATTTATTGATTAGACAGAAGAAAGGTTGTTCCACTGTTTAGTAATTGAATTTAGCAATCCCACCAGACCCATTTAAATCTGACCATTCGCAAATTTTCTTGGGGGTTGGTACGCTCTAAATAAATGAGTATGTCATTTAGAAGATTGTAATTAGGTTCGGAAATAAGCAGAGACAAAGGTAGCTTTGCTGGAGTCTGACCACCTTAAAATATTTACGAGGGTGAACCCCCACGTTCCAAAGCAGTTGGTTTAATCTCCCCTAATTTAAATTTAATACCATTTCCCAAGCCATTCCAGACTATTCGCTGAGATCGACACACGCCAGCTGAAATCAGATTTTCGATAAAGTCACGCAGAGACTACGCTTTTCCTACAATAATTATGACATGGTTTAGTCTAAAAGATTAAACGTCGAGTTGATCCTTTCTCACTAAAGACTTGATATATCTTGTGAGATTTTTTTTGCAATTCAATTGAGCCAAGTTTCTCTTATGAAGAGTAATGCACTGGTTTAGATGATGAGCTTTTTTGGGAAAGATTTTTCTCTCCCAAAAGGCTACGATGATCATGAAAAAACATGATGCATGTTTAGCTCCAAAGGGAAGAGCATTTTGGTAATGCCATATCATTCATCTCGAAGCCATGCTTGTCTCCTCCGAGAATTACGTTGAGAAATGATGAGATGACATTTTATATAAAGGAGTAAAGTTGTTCGAAAGGGTTGTAGTAGATGACATAGTAGTTGGCAATATTTCTCCGATGATAAGCTAGTATCACTGCTAACTACCTAATTTCACTGAATATCTTTTTTCCTCCACGAGAATATTCTCAAGCTCATATCAATCATAGCTTATATTTCAGCATCAATACATCCGAATCGATCCCATTTATTTGATCCTACCTTGCCTGAAGCTAAGGCTTGATGTTGATCGTTCTTTTGAAAGGCGCACGATACAGAGATTTTCTTTTTCGAGGATTGGGATCTAAATGGGGAAAAAATGAGGTCTATAAAAAGATAAGACATAGTAGCCGCTGACCGTGTAATAGTCCTTGGAAAAGAGAGTCTATCAGATTCCTTTTTCTCCATCAAATAAACTTGTTCGTTACGCTCTGGACTACTTCCTGGTCTGTTTGCTTTTTATGAAGTTGATTGCAATGATGTTTGGATTTGGATGTGTAAAGCTTTAGCCACGAGTAATATCCAGCTTCTCTATTGGGATTGGAGAAGGCCGAATTTTTATTTGAATTGAGTCTCAAAACCAGATTGGATTTTAGGTTGAGTGATTCCTTCTGATGAAACTAATGTGTAGCATGATCAATACTTTCAAATGCAATATTTAAGAGAAAGATTCGCATCTTCACAAAATGCGTCGGCTGCAACTTAAATAATTTATTTCCTTTCATTAACTTGATGTTTCCATCCTGAATGATTCCATTTAATTAGGAAAATGCTTTTCCTCCTGGCNCTGCAACTTAAATAATTTATTTCCTTTCATTAACTTGATGTTTCCATCCTGAATGATTCCATTTAATTAGGAAAATGCTTTTCCTCCTGGCTGAAAAGTAGAAGGCTTCCGCTTGTCCTTTCATGGATTAAATAGACTGTCTATTTCATAAGTCGGGATGAATAGAACCAAAAGTAGAAACAAAGGCTTAGCTTAAAACGGAATTCTTTTTTTGCTTTTCTATCGAAAAGTTTTCGAGAGCCGGATCCACCCGGGAATTAATGTCCTAAGTCGGTAGACACTTCGTCAGCACAATTAAATAGCACATGGTAGCAGGAAGCCAGAAGAAAATCGTAAATTGACGCTTTCAGCACACGGCTTAAAATCGATCTAAAAAACTTCTCATAATATTTTATTTACGCACAAGTAATTGCTTGCATTGCCTCCAAAAAATGCACTAATTTCTCAAACAAATAAATAATGGATGAGTTTTTATTCTCCGCCAAATTCAACACAATCCATCTCCTTGTCAGATTAAATTTTGCTTATCATTCTGAAAAGTTGGGAAACAACACGTATATTTTTTCTTGGCATAGGGAACCTTGTTAAGTGATTGTTATCATCTTCTAATAAGAGAAACGCGAGCAATCTTTCATTCACCTGACAATCTTACTCGTTGTTTCCTGATAAAGCTTCCGAGTTTTTAGCATAAGCTCTTTTAGTATAAGCTCATACTTTCTATTTTTTCGGGGTAAATCACTCTCGAAAACCCAATATTTCATCACGTGTTGAACAAATGTGTTCTTGCATTGAGTAAAAAAAGCGCAAGAAGTTTCTCATGTCATTCCTCTTGGAAGAGACTAAGCTCTAGGGTGTTATCGCTTTACACAGTAATAACAAGTAGTAGATATTACAGCTTTTTTTCCTTCCCACGTGCCACGTCAGGGTATTATTCATGAGAGAAGTTGTTCATATAAAAAATATCTGAGCTCTCCTAATATTCTCTATATTTTTGCAAGGATTTATCGTAATGAGAATGGCAACTGCACACTAATCCTTAATGAGTGATGGGATGAATCCGAATAACTAATGATCACTGATCATACTGTTTCTGACCGCTAACCGGAACTCCAAGGGCCTTGCCCTTTCATACATGTTTATCCACGTGGAACGCTTTCTAATCCTTTCGTGGAACACTTTATAATGAAAATATTTTCTAGACACATCAAGCTCAGGGTAAAAAATCCTGAATATTCAGAGTGCCTTGAGGGATTTCATCACGCACAAGAATTGCGTAACGTTTAACGGTTGGAGGAACTTTTTTTTTGCTTTCTCCTTTTTGAAAAATTGCTGAAGTCCACATTTAAATCCTCTAACAAACATGAGTGACAGCTGATTCAGCGAAAATACGGACAAATAATGTAGTTCCTTTTTTCTCTGACAAAACTGATGGTACGATACGGTTTTCGGGGAGAGAAGTTTCTCGTAAAAAATGCACATGAGTAAACACATTTATGGCTACATTGCATATTAGTATGTGCAAAAAGCCCATCCTTTCTCTCATATAAGCTATCAATCTTTCCTTCCTCTCTTACCTCATTCCTTATGATAATAGCTGGTCATCACGGAACGTAGGAGTAGCTGGCTAGACGTCATTATTTTCATTATCTAAAACTATTCTTTTGTAACAACTGTAATATATAAAAAGGGAGACTTTTCCCCATATTTTGCTTGAGGCGCATTGACATTGATAGGTCGCATAGATTTCTTGCGCTCGTGCAGGAAAAAAAGCTTTGTACAATGATATTACACACGTGAAAGGGTTTTTTCTCTCCCAAAAAAAAGGATGTAATATCCACACTTTTCGGGGACAGAGACAGAATGTCAGAAACTTAATATTTGATAAAAATCCCAGACTATCTGTTCCCAGACGAGAGATCTTTATGGGAACAGCAAGTTTTGGTGAAAGTGGATGTCCAAAAGGTTTATATGGAAGTATTCAATAAAGTTTATAGTCATCAGGATGATCACTGTGATCATCACGGTTTCTGCTTTTTTTCTTTATAAGGAAAGGGAAAACAGTGGAAAACAATAGGAATGACTGGCTCACTAAACAAGTTGAATGGCAGGAGAGGAAGCAGCTGTACAACTACATTTTTTTCGCAAGCCATTCCATATAGCCAGATGGCAAAACAAGAGGAATTGAAGGGTCAAAATATGGGAAAATACACAATATGAGCATTCTGTCTCGAATGAATTGTCACATTCTCCAGATGGATTGCGTATAAAGCTGTCACTTTCATTAAGTGAGGGAGTATAACGATATATCTACGCGAATGATTTTCATTGCAAATTTGTCACGTTGAATTTATTCCACTCCTCCCAATCCAGTCCCTTTTTTGATGTGAGAAAAAGGGTGATTGTGGTGGGCTGGGTCGAATGAATTAAGTGGGATGTTTGGCAAAGTCATAAACTTTATTTTGTTTTGGCAAAAGTAATGAGCAATTCATTTGAGTGGTTGTACGAGTATAGTTGAACAAATAAAATTTTCTTTGACACTGTTTATGTTAGTAAATAAAAAGTACTTATCTCACATTTGGGTTTAGTGGTAGGAATAAAATGGTCATTTTTTTCGCGTGTTTACAATAATAAGAGAGAGAGTTTAGTTTGCGCAGTAATTATTGTTTAGCAGATCGTTATCTATCGAGTGGTATTAGAGAAAAATAAAATACTGCGTCTTTTTAGGCCACTGAAATGCCAAGTTTATTAGGTGATAATTTAGTCATGTTTTTGGTAATAAAAGTAGTTGTAAATTAACTTTTTGTTTGAGAATTGCAAACAAGCGGAATATTTTTCGAGTAATTGGTTAGCAAACAAAGTTTAATTAGTGGTGGGTCTGTTGCGTCCGTCCAGTAGCCTTGCTATTATTTATGGATGGCTTTATTGACACGGAAATTGCAAACAATTTTGTGCAAACTACTATTTATTGAGGTAGACTTTTAGAGAAAAATATTTTCATGCAGTTTTCAATCCACATCATTTCCTTTAATTAAAGAACAGTAAAACTTAAGATTTCTGCTTCAAAAAAACCAGCCGCTTTCTCTTTTAACCATCTTGAATTACCTATTAGCTCAGACTGCCGCAGCGCCATCCTTCATGAAAGAATGATGAGTTTGGCCTTGTTCTATGATATCATTTCGTGCAAGAGCTTTTGCTCTAGTGACATTCACTTTAACCAGCTCCGGGTAGCCCCTTATTTTGAAATAATTGCCTATATTTTACTATAAACCTTTAAACTTCGTATCCAATCCCTATTATCTTAAAGCTTAATTATATTTTTATCATGCATTGAGCTCTCAAGCCTTTAATAGTAGCTTTTTCCAACCAATATCACCCCAAAATTATGATGAGCCTTTTGGCTAAATGACCTTCAACTTTATAATGATAAAATCCCAGGTTTTTCCAACCCCCTTTAGTGTGTCGAGGTCAGTGCAGTACTATCAAATTCTCGAGAAACCATCACTGTCTCACTTTATCTTCTTTTTATTAAATTTTTCTCTCTCAAAGACAAACAAAAACTCGTGTTCGTATGTAAAAAGGCAGGATTAGGTTAAACCTGTTCCATTTTGCGAAAATGGAGTCTTACATGGAATGGCAAAGAGGAAAGGTGGAACTGTATTCCGAGTTTACTATTAAAAATTTAGATCTATGCAAACCCAGAGCGGTTTCAAGGACTACCCATTATACAAGCTAGACACGACCCAATCTTAAGCTTTCGTAATATCTTTATCAGGACTTTTTTCCAGGAAAAATCGATGTTACACTTTCCATGCACAAACTTTTAAACATGAGCTTTCTCCTTCCAGACTGTTTACAAAATAGTCGGGTTAAGAAGAAGGAAATGATTTATGATTTTTGTAAATAGCCAAACGACTCATTTCTTTGTTTCCTTTTGAAAAACTCGTTCCATTTTGTAGAGTTCTATGCACTTTGGGGCTACTTAGTCCTTGTTTTTTTCAACTCCCTTTGGGCATTAGTAATAAAAAGTGTCCAGCTAGTCTAGTAGCAGAGCTTAACCAATCTCTGGATTGGTTCAGGTGTTAATATGTGAAGAATGCTGGGTTTATATGGGTAATAATTTCGGTTTTTTGCACAGCCTCAAGACGTAAATAAAACTGTTTTTTTACAAGGGAGGAAAAGGAAGAGAAAAAACGGGAAAGTAATTTGACTTGGTCTATACAGGAAAAAATGTGTCATGCAATCCGGTGATTGGAATAAGTCTTGTGATGGCCTACGTATTAATAATGAAGCCGAAGAAAATACAATGTCATATTGGAAGGAAATGCCGTCACGGGTGTAATCTGTCTTGCTCACTAAATGAAGTTATAATTTTCGTTAAGCCAACTGAAAATTACTTGGGGAAGCTGCCATTTCCCATAATTTTTTCTAGTATACTTTATTTATAGCTTGCTTAAGAAAAAAATATTTAAGTCATGGGTCGTCACACATTTTTTATACTTAATGAAAATATCCCGTTGTTAGTAGAAAAAGAAAATCATTTCATTAAGGGACACGTCAAGAATATTATTATTAGCTAAAAATAAATGGTCAAAAGTGATTGTAATTTGCGGGGGAATTATGGAACTTTTAATTCTCGAGCCCAAAGCTCTGGAAGTAAGTTGGACATTGAAAAAAGGGGTGTAATTATTCGCCAGCTTTTGCGAGACAGGTGAATAGTGAGTTGTGAGTCGTGAGCTGTAACTAGAAGGTTTCATACTGAGTTGAAACGAATGATAATGTTCTCCACCGGGTCGTAGCATGAACCCCTTCGTGATTTAATTTTGGTTGGTTGACAAAGAAATACGAGACTAAAAGCAGTGTTTATCCTGACCGTCACCAGTTCTCAAAGTAATCGTTCAACTTATTAGGAAATGCTTTAAGAATGATGAATGGCTGTGGTCGATGAGTTAAAACTATTTACTTTATAAATTATACATTAACTTTCTAAACTTTACACAAGACTAGATAATCTGAATGTCATCAGTTTAATTGCGATCTCCTCATATTTTATTCTAGAGTCTACATGACCTTTAAATTTCAATGAAAGTCACCTGGACGCAAACTATTCCTTGAAGCTTTCCCCACATTTCCCTCGAGACCCAAGAAAAGTGTACCGGAAGCGGATTCGCCATCCAAACAAGTTTACAATTCCTTTGAAAAAGGATCTCTCCATTCCACTTTCCCCCAAACCCTATTTGTTCTTCTCTCTTCCGGAAACTATTGTTCTCTTAAGGTACTTGACGATATGGCATAATAATATGATACTTTTATATTATTACCCAGATATAAAATGCACAATTGCATATAAAAGTACTCTCAACATGTCTATACCTTTTTAGTATTCACCTCCAATCTGAAATGTTCTTTTACCTTTAAAATATTACCCAAATATTTTATTACTTGTCACTTTCTCTATAAAGGAGATGGGAATGAACCCATAACATTATTATATGACTATTTCCTTCCACCTAAACCAATTCTTAGAGATTGCTTGTATAAAAGTGATAGTTTCTTGTCACAATTGTTTGATTTCTCTTTCCTCTTTCTGGATAAAGTGATCGTGATTGAGATAGTTTACATGAGAGAATGAAATTGTTTGAAAATGGGAAGAGCATATTGCCATTTCACGTTTCATCTGATAGTAACGTGCTTGTTTCTCTTCGCATGATACACGACCAATTTCCTAATTTTCGCATACGTCTTTATTTTTGAGATGACATTCTCTCGCGGATAGCTTTGAGATCTAATATTTTATAGATACTTTTAGCAACACTCGAACCGATGCACTTACCCTTTTTTCTACCACTATTTTGCATTTTTCTTGTGAAATGTGCCCCCTTTCATCTTTTATGAAGCCTTAGCCCGAATATGGGATCAGTGAAGGTTAGAGTACGTCATTGTAAACAGAAAAAATGCAGATCAAGCTTGTTTGCAAAACCCACTTGAAATTGGATACTAGATTGGATGGGTGAAATGGGAACGGATGCTTTCGTGTCAGTGAAAAATCCACATTCCGTAAAACATTCGTAAACAAGTGGATTGAGAGTAGTCATATTTGTCCTGTATGAAAGCTATAAAGTTGGACGGAAAAGGCTAGAAATAAATTATTTAAGGTAGTGTTGATTTCCTCTGTCACACATTTTATAAATTGTTAAATATTTCAAGTTGAAATGAAATTGAACTATAAAAGTAAATTGGGCCAGAGCGCAGGCCAATATATTAAAATATGCAGAAATGTCTGGAAATTCCCGACATATAATTAAACAGTTTTGAAACTGTCAAATTAGATAAAATTTTACTTAATAATGAATTGGCCTAAAAATTAAATTTCTCCTTTCATTCCCCAGCTATTATTTTATTCTATAAATTCGCTCGCTTTCCTTCACCCAAAATTGTAATAAAAGGGTCAATATTCTCAGAACTCTAAAGCCCTGTCTATTCAACCTTTCCAATTGAATTTTCCCAATTGAATTGAAAAGC
>JAHZMU010001093.1:0-12683 GCA_027743725.1 Rambutsinella grinnellia | reverse complement strand
CAACGCGTTTTTCTTCAGTAGTACGCATCAGTTTAGTTGTGGTAGCCATTTTACAAGTTTACAACTGAACAAGGCAAGTGGGGAGGGGAATTGGCTGGAGAAGTTCTGGAGAAAATTTTTACAAGATAGATTAAGTTGGAGGGTTACCCATTTGGAAGTTTTGAAACATTTTGGAAGGTGAGTATTCCAAGAATGAAGATATTATTTAAGTGTGTGAATCTAAATGACATTGACTGACGAACGACCTTGAAATGATTGGGGAAGGATGAGAGGTGAAGAGTGTTATTTTGGTGAAATTGTGAAATTTATTTTTTTGATTTTGCAGGTTTTTGATTTGTATGGTGAGACGGTATGATAATGATGAGCACGAGACAGAAATCGGCAAAACCTTGCCCACCTCCATTACCCATTCAGTCAACTTCTAGGCGTTCAACAGCGGAATCAATTAGATCAGAAGAGGAATCCATATCACCTCGTTCAGCATCTCCGAAAATTAAATGTGAGACTGTGACATCTCCAACGCATGTCAACATGGGTGAAGTAATTGGGGGCCACTGTTTGGTTTGCAATGACCGCTGTTTCATTCGACCAGCTATGGAGAAATTGTCGGAGCAGGAGAGAACGTTGAGTTATGAGCTGAGAGCTGTCTTCTACGATATTTACCAGATTCCTGTGAAAGATGTGGAGTTTTTGGAGGCGAAAGCGGAGAAATCAGAGTTTCCTTTGTGTTACTCTTGTTCATACCATTTGGGACAGTTGAAGCATTTGTATCATAGATTGAATGAGATACATAGGGATTTTATCAAGTTTCAGGAGACTGTGGCTTTCTCCATTGTTGATATTGTAGCGGGGTCGGTGCCACAGAGGGCTTTGTTGGATTACTCGAAGCTATCGGAGAAAACAACTTTAAGATTGTTGGACAGGAGTGAAAGGACAACGTTACAGAATATGATCTACAATGGTAGGGATATCAAAATAGATTCTGTATAATCCTTATGATTTCAAACTTTTGGTTAATTCGATGATTTTAATGATTTTAATTTTTGTTTCTAGATTGGCACAACAAGTTACCATCATTCCCCGAGTATGAAAGCGATTCCATTCCAAAAATCAACCCGATTGTAGATGCCCCACCAGTATCACAAGGTGTTAAGATTCCTAATTTGAAAGCTGACATTCCGATTCCAGTGGAGAGCCCAACTATTCATTCCCGACAAATTGTTAGCAAGTCGACAGTAGAACGAAATAGGAGAAATGGGAAGACTACGGTGATATCAATTACAACAAAGGAAGATGATGATGTCGCTTCTTCTACTGCGCCGATTGCCAAGAGAATGAAGCTGGATACAGCGACTGCGACAACAGTGGCACAAAACGATCTGGATGAAAATGGACATGTGGATGTCGAAGATTACGACGAATCTGCACAGAACGAAATTGATATTGAGTATGATGAAGAGTATTACTAACGCAAATGGAGAAAAGTTGTACCAAGAGGATGAGAATGGGGAGGATGTTGTTGGAGATGAAGATCAAATGATGGGAGACGGTGATGAAGAGGCACTCCAACAATTTGCTGCTCGGGGACATTTCCTGGATGCTACAAATGGAGAGGAAGGTCACGAACAATGGGGAGAGGAAGAGGAAGAATATAACAACGACGAGTATGAGCAGTTGTATGAAGATGCTGGTTTTAACGATGGCGAAGAAAGTGAAGGAATGAAAAGGTAATGAATTAGTGAATATTTTTAAGGGTGAAATGGATGGGGTTAATAATTTGTAATATTTTTTAGGAGGGACTCCGCCACAGATTCGATTGGCGAAATGAACAGCAACAATATTGAATACCAGCAAAATGAAGATGGTCTTTTTGTGTGCATGTTCTGCTCTAAAACCTTCATTCACAAATATCCCTACCGATGATCACTTGAAGACGCACACAGGTGAAGGCCCAAGATGTCCGCTTTGTAATAAAATCTTTCCCAAGAACCACAACTTGATGCTTCATATGAGGACCCACACGGGTGAAAAGCCGTACAAATGCTCTGTGTGTAGGAAGGGCTTCGCTGATAAGTCTAATCTGAAGGTTCACATGCGTGTACATACCGGTAAGCAAAATCTGACATTAAATGGAAATGAATTTATGAAAGTAAAAAACAAAAGAATTAATTCCTGTCTGTAATTTTATAGGCGAACGCCCCTACAAATGTGAGTACTGCAACCTTGCTTTTGTCAACAGTTCCCGTCTAGTTGTCCACCGAAGAATGCACACCGGTGAAAAGCCGTTCTCTTGCAGTATCTGTACCAAATGCTTCAGTACAAGTAATCAGTTGGCGTCTCATCGAAAAACCCACATGACCTATGACGAAACCAAGCCTTTCTCCTGCTACACGTGTGGGAAAGCTTTCTCCAACGAAGATAATCTCCAAAACCATATAGTCAACTACCATCCGGATGCTTTGATGGAGTAATCTTATTTCTTGGACAAATAAAGGATGAATTGGTTATGGTTGCGTTTGAAGAAATGTTCGAAAAGGATGCGACAAGCGACACACCGTTACTCAAGATTGAATATGAAATGATACGAGAAATTTTCTCGGAGAAAGTCGACCAGTGTTAGCTTGATACATAATAGTAGACGTAGTTGAGTTTTTATGAATTATCTAAATGAATTATGTGATAAAGGAAATGCCAATTAAACTGGTAAGATAATGGGGACTCCTAGAATGAAATTTAGGAAGTGCCGCCAGACTGTCGAGAATTTCCTAGGTAGAAAATGTTTTTGTGATGTTCTTCTCATTATATGAATTTAGTTCATTTCCTTTCCTGTTTTTACCAAGCTTATAAAATGTTATTTTATTTTTAAGAGTTTATTTTCTTATTTTCGACTGAATGTAGTTTGTGATTGAAGTAATGAAGTAGGTCGTAGGTTAGGGGTAGATAGATTAGATTTTTCTTAAATATTCGGGAAAAGTTGAAATGTTTTGGGATTGATATTTTACACCAATTCTATGAAATCAAATACGCTTGTTTGTTTGTTTGTTTTTAGCTGTACGCTTATGGTGATAAATATGAGCACGAGTTATGTACTCCTCGTCGATCATATCAAATACTAATCAGAATGATTCACAATCAACAGGTTCCAAAATGGATTTTATAGGATTGTTCTGTTGTATGCTAGATTTTGGATGTGTAAAATGAATTGAATTTAGTGAGAAGAGAAAAATTGATCTGTTAAAAACACAAATTAGTCTTTACAATGAACTCATAAGAGTGTAAATTAATTTTAGATATCAATGATTTGTGCATCTTATTTGTGCAGAAATAAAAGGAACGAAACATTCCATCTAATATATAAAACGAGTTACCCTTATTTTATTTTATTCTTACAGACAAGAAATTCATGTCAATTCATTTAACTTATTTCAAATACAGTAAACTCTAAACGAAATCAATAGCTAAACAACAACTTTACAGTGGAAGAATTAACAATTAGGTAAGTTAACATTATTCAGTGTACAATTTCATTTTCTAATGTACAAAAATCATTTCTGCGAATTTAAAGGTTTCATTTCGCAAGACGTCGTTCATATGAGCTTCTTTTGTAGACCCTTTCCCCATAAGAGAATACGTTGAGGGAAGGAAGCAACTTCCAAATGTTGGATTCATACATCCGTCCACTGTACATGAATTTGTGCACTTCAACAATCTCACTATCAAATGCTGCACCACCCCTCTTATAAACGGAATGGGGATTGTCACTCCTGGAAACGTGAATGTTTTCTACGTGAGGAAATTGAAGAAGAAAGGAGTAATCCGAAGTGCCGTGCCGTTTGCGGAAGAATATTTTCTCTTCTGGAATCTTTAAAGTTTTGATGTTCTCTGGACAAGGTTGACCTTTAGGGAAGCCCACAGGTTGATACAAATCTTTATCCCACAGCCAAGTAGTGGTAAACCGAACAGTTTTCAAATTTGGAGACGAAGTGCCTAGGTGGTATAAAGCTTGAAAGAATTTCACGAATGCCTTATACCGCCCCGTCTGCTGCTTCTCCTCCCAATATTTAAAATTTCTAACATAAACATCCTCTCCCATTCCAATAGAGAGTAATTCCAGGTTTGGCAATCGCAGGTTCAGAAAAATAACGTCAACTTCTTCCAAACCTTCGCCATTCGTATCCATAAAGTGGAGCTCTCTGAGATTTGGCCAATTTAAGTTCTGTAATGCGTCAAGCGTTTTGATGTGAAGAACGTTAAGTTGGGAATTTGAGTGACGTAGTAAAATGGCGTTTTCAACTTCAGTGCAATCTGCATCATACACATCAATGTCGTTGTAATCGAAGGCGTGCGAAATTTCCAACTTCTCAAGAGCTGGAGGTGGAGCAAGCGCACGGATTTGGTGATTACTCATTGAAACTGTCGGTGAGAGAGCAGACCGAATACGCAAACTTTTAAGGTTCGGTGCAAGCTCATACAAATCCCTTATGATGAATGGAAGGATGTCTTCTCTTTCAACTTCAAGCGTGTTTATCTCTAAAGTCCAAATATGCTTCCCAAAAATCTCGAAGAAGTTGTAAACTGTTCGGAAATCTTGGTCTGTTGTAAGCTCAAAGTAGACCGAGCGTCCTATAAACGGGTTCCGAGGGTGATTCTTCATCTCCCTTATGAAACGCTCGTGATCACTGTTCTCGCCTCCAAAAGGGTAGAGAGAAGCTCGGTGGATAGTGATTGGAAACGACGCACGTAGTACATTGAATATAGATGGCTCGCGTATGGTCTTCCCCAAAAAGATGTTTTCGAAGAAGTTGTCCACAACGCCCATCCATCCCTTAGAAACTTTGCGACAGTTCAGAACACTGTTGCCATCCATGTAGTCCATAAGAATTGGAAGTGTCTGAGAAAGGCAATGATTTATTAAAGACTAATTGCAAATGCACAGTAATTCTAATGCCAAATTGGCATTGCCAATCAACTATTTCCAACTTACGACTTACCTTGGCCAAATATGCTTCAGTCGTTTTGGTTTGAAGAATTCGTTGAAACTGGACGCACATCTTTGCCGCATTTAATACATCAGATGGGTCCCTTAGATGCATTAGTATTTTCTCCCACATCTAAAGAATGATTAAAAATTAGCTTTTGTAATCGGAAAGCTCTCCTTTTTATGTTTTAAAAGTTATTAACACTAGTTTGCCTTTGCATACCTCTTCTGACAGGATTGTCTCAGAACCCTTTGGTTGACCCGGGGTCAAATCTAAATCACTCATTTTCACACTGGTTTCAGTGAAACACTTTCACTCTTGACTTTACTTTTTATAACTATTCAGATTTGTGCAAAGATTGATTAAACGCTCCAAATTAGTGCTCCAAGCAAAAACTAAAAAAAACTCCGCCATCCGCTATTCGATTCCACGAAGCTTTTTGAGATAGGTTTTCTCCAAAAGCAAATCCAGAAAAACTTTCTGACGCTGCAACTCTACTCGAAGGACATGCTCGACTTTGTTCATTTTTGTTACTTTTTCATTTAGCATTACAAATTACATAGTAGTATGCAAACCATTCATGTCTCCATTTTTCCAAAAACGTCTTAAAACACGCAATGAGATGCTGAAAAGATGTGAAGGGATTGGCTAAATATTATGCGATTAACTTCTAAATGGAGAAGAAACAAGGGCTACAGATTCTCGGCTAATAATTCTCGGCATTGTGCTAAGAAATTAAAGATTCAGATGTCTTGGTGGAAGGAAGGATTATGAGTCATAATTTATGACTGGAAGGTTTTATTGAATAATAGAAATTTTGTCTAGAAAATTCTAGAAGTTTTCATGGTGCAGTCTTCCTAGCCCTACACCATTAATAGTATTTTAACTTTGTGATAACCTTTAAGGAAAAGCTGGGAACTTGAATGTTGTCACTTCACACAATTTTTATTTAAACGTTTAATTTGGTTACAAAAAAATCAAGATTTTGTTGTAAGGAACGTACAAAAAATTACTTAGCTGCTAAGTCTTTAGCCTATCAAAAATCTGTTCAAATTATATTACATTTAAGATTAAGAAAAGACTACTTTATTATACATACTTAATTTGAGGAAGTCTCATAAATATATATAGTTTGGTGGCCAAGAGCAAGAAGATATGGATAACCCTGAACCCAAGCAATGTCGGTCACGTGCTAAAAAATAGTAAGTTTTATTTCAATAAATATATGCTGCTTAACTTTATATCAAATTATCAATGAAGTTATTATCACTGCTCACCTCATTTTGGTGCTTCCAAATATTAGTACTAAAGTTATCCCTCCACAACTGAATTGTTCCAGTTAGTCGGCTTAAAGTAGCATACACTTTGTCATCGTTAGGATTTATTCTGACAGCATTAATGACTTGTTCCGGGACTTCGTAGCATTTTTGCATACTAAAAAATAGATAAAAATCATATCAAATCCAATAAAAGCACTTGCATATTATCCTTTGAATAATCATTATAAAGTCCTCACCTGGATATAACTTTACAACTATCAATTATAGCAAATGATTCCGCAAAGCCAACTGAAAATATGCTCGAGTTGGACAATGACCATTCTGCAGAGAACACAGTGGGCTCAAGTCCTGCTAGGTCCTTGGTGGGTTGAACTAAAAATATTGACCGGAAGCAGCATTGACGAAATACATTGAAGAAACGGGCCCATCCGCTTGAGTCAATCACCATTAGCTGGAAGGGTTCACTCCGGTGAAATGATATGTAGATTCCTACAAATTCAAAGAGATTACCATCGTCATATTCACTGATTGCTAGCATTCATTACCAGGAAGAGGAACTGATTTATCCATTACCTTGATGTGGAATATGGAAAACGGCAACTTTGGTTTTTGTTTGTAAATCCCAAACGATAATACTCCCAAGTTCTTCAATACATGCTATATAATCCTTTTCAGCGTCAATGGCTAGGTGGGTTACTGGATAATCGTGGTGAAACTGCATCATCTGTTGGTAAATATATAAAATCTTATGGAACTACAATCAAACGCTGAATTTAAATCTAAATCATTGAACACTAACCAGTGAATCAAACGTCTCTTCCGTCTGCTGCAAGTCTCCAATCGCCAGAGATGCAGGCACCTGATTTGAATTCTTCTGATCATACGCATACACAACCTTTTCTCCTCTGGTTGACAAGGCATAGGTCAACTTTAGAGGGACAAGCGTAATGGAACAGTTCTGGCTTATGGCGAACCCTTTCAAGTCATGCGGTTGAAGGAAGAGCTCGTGGAACTTGATAAATTCAAATTTCTCTGCAGGTTTCTGGTCACTCTCGTCCGTCTAAAAAGCAGAAAAGAGAAAAGAATCATTCAGTAAAGGCCATTTTAATTTAAAGGGATTAATTTTTATAAACCGCTTACCTTAACTTTCAACATGAACAGCATAACTTTCTGCGAACAAGCCACCACAACAATCGTCTCCCTTGTCATGTTATTCTCAACAGTGAACAATCTTTGCGGGTATTCATCCAGCTTGATTTTATGTATGGGTAAATAATTGTTCAAATCCTTGACCCCTGACCCATCCCCAAAGGCCCCTCTGAACTGCCCCATCCCTCCTCCTCGAGAATGCATCAAGCTAGTAGAATGGTCCGCCATTGACATGCTGAAGCTCATTCTGGAATTTGATAACTCTGACATGTTGTATAATCCACCTCCACCCGGAAGCTGTGGTGGGGGTCCTCTGGAAGACCCTTGCTGGTGGTGCATTGACATACTGAAGTCGGGGTGGTGACTGTGGCCATGGGGTGATTGGAAGAATGGCGACATTGGAGATGTCATTCCTTCTCGAATCATTTTGAGAGTTGGAGTTGGAACCGGTAAACAGTAAACTTGGCCTTTAAAATAGGAACGTTAAAAATAATACTTAATTGAGCACTCTAGCACTGGCTGTTTCGAACTTTATTGTTAACGATCTTTTTCGAACACCTTAAATTTTAAATGCAACTCAACGGAATGTTTTTAGACCGACGACGTGCATGAGACGATTGTAGAAAAACCTCTGCTGTTTTGCAGCAAAACCCACCAAAATGGATTGGTAAAGGGGGCGATGCGAATGAGATGCTCATGTTCATTTCGATCTTTGTTCGTGCATAAAATATCTATGAAAATTGAACCGATTCATTCAAACAATTAATTCTTGTCTAGAATTTAGAATTTTTTAAACAATTTATTCATTTTCACCAGGTTTGGCCCATGAATTATTTGGTATTTACAAAACTTATCATTTGCATATTTAAATTAGAGAAATTCGTAAACTAGTCCATCTTAAACTTTTCTAGTTTGCTTCTTCATCCCACAGTTTGCTTCACAACTTGTTGTACAACACTAGCGGTTTTGCTACAATAGCCTTGCTGGTTTGAACTGTAGATCCCTTGACATTTGCAAAGTTTGGGGTTGCCTTCACAAGAAGCGTGTTTGACACAAGTGCTGTTATTTGTAAAGCAAGGGCTTCCGGCACGCCCCACACATTTTCCTGCTCCAGTGCCGGTGGAAGCAGCAGTTGTTGTCGCAGGGGTTGTGGTGCTTCCTCTTACAAGATTTTTTATGAATTTTGAAGCAGAAGAGGTGATATCAGATACGGATGGGATCGAATCCATCGTAGAGGGCGTGACAACTTCGTAGACATTGCTGGGATCGGCACATACACATTTGTGGTTAAGGCAAACTAATCCTTTTGATGACATGCAACCCTCGGGGGAGCCATTTTCTCGGAAGAAATTTGCTATTTGGGAACGTAATGAGCAGGTTTCTCCGTGATCTCGTTGGCCATCACCAAAACCATAATGGACAATGCCGAAGAGGACGGATAAGGAGAGAAGGATGAAGTGATAGCGTTCCATGTTTTCAATATCTTTAAGAAAATGTCAGTTAATGCCCGTTTGAAAATTCAAAGTAATAAAAATGATTCATATGCTACTATTTTGACTTACTTTCCACTTGTGACCTGTGTGTCAATCACTAAATTTAAATATGACGCAGTTTTACAATGTTGCAATTTATCTTTAAAATGCGCAACCTATGCGTTTGTGAATCTGAAGATGAACTGCATGAAAATAAGTTTATGCTTGTGCTTTCCACCTACATCGCATCGTTCGCATCTCTCCTAAATCGCCATCGTCATTCTCCTTCTGTCCTGTCATGTTTTTTATCCAATGACATAATAGACCAACTTCGATGTAAGTCTAGAGGTTAAAGGTGGGATGTTGTCAATACATCTCATTATGAACTTGTTGTGGTAGAAAGAAAATGATATTTTTAGTTTTTTGCCTCGCTACCAAGAAGTACGTCAGCCTTCCTTATAAAGCACAAAATAATGGTGATACTAACCTGTTTGATTCTTTCAGCGAATCTGGATTAGATCATTACGGGAGATGACAAAAATGCCAAATGTGGACGGGTACGGATATGCCATTAATGTGACCACTACCATAAGAAAGGTAACTGCCTTGTGAATTTAAATTAATTACTTTGGTGAGGTCATCTTGATGTCAAAGAGCTTAGCTTTCCGTTCTACTTCACTTATGCTCGAGGCATGCATATTTATGCAAAGTAATCAAATGACAAACACTGCAAATAATTCGTATCATTTTATTCTAAAAACTAACAAGTCTTAACACGACACTGTAATTAGATATGAATTCGACGAAGTACTACAATATTCATGTCATCTTTGGCATTAAAAATTATATAGTGGTTGTGGTAGGGTAATCCCAAAGTTTTACGAGAAAACATTAAAATAATACGCGAGTAAATAAAAATTTGCTGAGTAAAAAGTGCGAAATTGCAAGTAATTAATAAAAATTATTTAAAATAGTAACTCATCATGTGCGAAAAGTTAAAAAATTCAATGCAGCTGCGACAAAGACTAGAATTCCTGAGTACAACTTTTAACAAATGGTAGCTCGTCACGCACACCAGAAATTCTAAGCATAATTTACCACATATGACATCTTACGCTCTACTATACTTCAAGTTGACAATAAAGAACTAGTAGTTATCATCAGAATAATTTACAACTACACTATCATAAATACTCAAGACAAAATGTACATCAGTTTAACTATTCTTCATTGGGTACAAAATTCTACTTCCGCTTGTCATGCACCATTAATTCTTATAACTAGTTATTTTTAAAAACGAATGAATTTTAAAAGAAAATTTCTTCCTGAATACTTACATCTGATATTTACAATTAAATGATATCATTTAGATCCAACATTAAATCTATCTTGAATTAATCCATTAACGTTTGACTATAATTCGACAGTCGTAAGCACAATTAAATACTGTTTTAATTCAACCGCAGATGAGTTTATATCATCCGTGTATAGCTATCAATCAAACTTATGAATTTTTATGACCAGGCTATTCATAACTTTAGGTGATATGAGACTACTAGGTCAACAATTGACACGCATAAAACTATTGCGTTCGGGAAATCCTAACTACATATTTCTTTACCTTGCATGTTTTTAAATTTAAATTCCAAAAAATGAGAGCACTACAAGTAAGATCTATTCATTTCAATTACTAGAACCCGGAGAGTGATCATCCCTTGGAGAAGAGTTCCTAATGATGCCCGCAGCACCAGTACCAGTAGTCCCATTATTGGAAGCTGTTCCGGGTGGAGAGTTGCTATTTTCTCGAGCATGGTGGTGGAGATGATGATGATGATGAGAATGTGCTGAGCTCTTGTTATCTGATGGCCCGCTAACAATACTCCCACCACTGCTGGTAGCTCTTTCCCTTTCTCCAGTAGCCAAGGCTGCAGAAGCAGCAACTAGAGAGCTATTAGATGAGGATGAAGGACCACCACCACTTCCCTGATAAAAAAAATGAAAAAAAAAGTTTTTAAAGAAAATTACCTACTTTCTTTATGCGCTTTCACATTTCTTCAATATTTGCTTTGTAGGTTCTACCTCAGGGTCAACTCCAGAAGCAGGAGTGGATCCCACAATTAATGAATTTGCTAACTCCGCAGGTGTTCTTCTTGCGGCCACTGCTGCAGCCCCTGCTGCCGTTTCCAGTAGAATTCGCTCGAGTCGAGCACGTTCTGTGGCTACAGCGTCGCAAGCTCGCGCTTCCGCTTGAGCCACAGCTCTCTTCAACTCCGCTAATGCCTGACGTTTCACTTCCTGAACTGCTTCCTCTGCATAGAGAACATTTACAAATTAAACTTTGTCACTTTTTACAACATGGCTACTTGAAAACTTTTTAAAAATTCATACTAATTTCTGAATTAAGCAGGAAGTTTTAAAACTTTGCAAAAAATACTCTTGTACGAAAAAGTATTAGCTTCTCCAACAGATAGAAAATATAACTAGAGGTCCCTGTAAAATTCTAAGCCTTTTTTACAACGCTGTTTTCACTCTTACAAAAACGGGGGAAAGGGACAGGTGTGCTCCTATTTTTATATAATATAATCGCTTTCTACACAACACTATCTGCCTCGTCACACGATAACAATTCATCAAGGTGAAGCCTGTGTAAACAAAGATTTAGACAAGGAGAAAGTCTCACTTCCCACCACCCCATTTTTACATAATAATAGCCCGTCTTATAGAAGACTATGGCGTTTTTTTCCATTCCGTGAAAATGTATAATACTAGCTTGTTTGACGTAGGGACCCACATGCTCCTTTCCCATAATACAACTGTTTCGCCCACCCCATTTCTCTCACATACATTATGTGAAAGTGCAAACAAAAAACCACTTGCTTCAAAATTATTCTACGGCACAACCTACTGGAAAGTAGCTTAAGTACATACCTGCTCTCCGCTTCACTTCAGAGACCCTGTCCTCTGTCGCTCGAAGGGCTTGGGCGATCATTTCACCCGTTTGCCTCTTGAGTTCTTCATTCGTCTCCAAGTTGTTGGGGTACATTGGTGGTCGCCTCAGCCACGAAGAGCTGTTACCCCCTTCTCCTTGCTCTTGCTGGAAAGTTCGGTTCTGCAAAATGGTCAGAGCCCTCTTCGTCTTCTCCACCATTGAGAGAATGCAGTTAAGCATTACATGAATATTTTTCCATTCGTCCTCTGGTCCTTTTGGGGCTAAATGAAGACCATTCGGGGCTGCACCACCAGAAGCAACAGCAACCCCCGGATTTCCCCCACTGGTAGGTGCTGAAATCCCGTCATGACTTGATGAACTGTGGTGAGGTTGACCTGATAATCCACTACTGCCATCTCCATTCCCTCTAGTATTATTAGCACTGTTGCAAAGTGGATAAACTGCGGCCGCTGCTGACGCATAATATTCTCGAAACTCTGCCGCTGTCATTGCCGCCGAAGAACTGGATGATGACATGAAGAAAGGTGGAGAAAAGAAACTACCGTGGTGGCGCTTCGGAGTTGACGAGTAGCCCGGCTCACCCACATCTCCGTTTTCATAGACGCTTCAAATTAAAAAATTTCGCTTTTAACGAGTCATATTAGCCCTTCAAGTTTACATTTCCTACGAAAACACATGGTTTGGTTTTGGAGTCGGTGCCAACTGTCACAGCAATAAAATAGCAGACGTTTCATAAAGGTTATATTAAAAGAAAGTTGCTTTCCCTTCCTTCCTCCTCATCTGTGGGAAATGAGAATAGGGAAAAAAGCTCACAAGCCATCTTTCTACTACGTACCTGTCTCGCTTCGAAAAC
>JAHZMU010001091.1:12044-31695 GCA_027743725.1 Rambutsinella grinnellia | reverse complement strand
GGACACTGGTGTGCGTTCTGCAGACAAATGATTACACCATTGGAATCACCGTAAAAAACTGGTTCAGGTCCACTATGCCATATATCTGGGGGCTTTCCCGACTCCGGGCGGTTCCCTTGTTAGACACGGATATCGTGGTCACGGGAAACATTCAAAAGATTTGGGAAACTTTTGTAAATGAAACGGGGAGTAGGATGGCAGGAATGAGTGAAAATGATGCAGCTCAAAGCAACGAGTATAATGATATTTTTGACTACCATTTTGCAGAAATTCCACATGTTTCTCCAAAAGGTGTAAATGCTGGCGTAATGTATATGAATTTGGAGAAGATGAGGAAATTCAAGTGGGCGAATAAAGCTTTAAATATTTATAAGAAGTATAAACCACGTGGTGATTATGTTAATGACCAACACGTCATTAACATCATATTTAACAGTACTCCCGATACCCTCAAACAATTCCCGTGCCAATTCAACTTTCAGCATTTGCACTGTGACAGAGGATGGTACTGTAATGGGGCTTTGGAGGATCCGGATGGGGTTCAAATTATGCATGGAGCTGGTGGACACTTCCAAGTACAGAGTAGTCATTTTAGACTCTATGAAGCTTACAGAGATGTAAGGATAGGGATGAATACTGTATGACCCTAATTTCTAATAATTTCTTTTCGTATTTAGTTTGATCTCCACACTTATCAAAACGTTAAGGAGCTTTTGATAAAACCGCTTAGACAATTCTACTCTGATGCTCAACACTCCAACCTCTCCTGCCATGGGCGTTTAGGAAAAGAGCTTTTCAAATCGCTTCCCATTTAGTCTTTTAAAATATTTATTGTTGGTAACGAATTTATATTAAATTTACATAATATGAGACAAACTTTTGTGTGAAAAGCGTTTTATTGCTTACTTAATAGGAGGGGTTAGAGGTAAATTGATTACGTGCTCAGAAAATGCAAATTTAATGACTTTTAGGCATTTTTACATTTCAAACAAATTCAGTAACATTAACAATGTTCATTTATATTGTAAACTAATATTTACTAGATTTGGAGAGCAGAAGCCTCTCAATAAACCTGTGTATTGTAAACTGCTGGAATACTATTGGGGTCATCTTATCAATGAAATTAGTTCCTCCAAATTGCATCTTTAGAGTTGGCAATGATCTCACAACAATTTTATATTCCTTACATTGCCTTGACTTTATCAAACCTACTTTTACCCTGAGCCTTTTTAATACCTTGTCTGAAGTGTCGTAAATATCTGCGCAAAATGTTAGCACGAAAATCAAAACTATTATTCCATCAATAACTACAATCAAGCAGAACAACCTAATCCAGACGTTGACATCAATTGTCGCTAAAAGTAATGAGGCGCTCACAATTTGTGATGTCATCGAGCCAACAGCCAGCATGAAGAGAAGGGTCGGCTCGAATTTATTCATAAGCTTTGAAATAATCTGCACTTTCTTGTAGAGAATAAATACATCTCGATTCATTTGATCAGACTTCATTTCAAAGAAGAAAATAGCAATCACAATGCCAGTACAACCTGTCAATATTTGAGCAAAGAAGATGCAGTATAGCTCAAAAGCCGTTTGCCAAAACATAAAATTCCATCCTAAACTTGCCATTTTCCTCATAATCCAGTTGGAGACAAAACAAATTGTCAAGTTAGAAGGGAAATATTGAAGCATGTTCATCGGAACTTGCTCGGCTATTAAGCAAACTATCATTGCCGTAGGCAGCAGCCCATACACGACTGAAACCCGAAAGACCTTCAACGTCACGCATGCCAATTGCGTCAACTTTCTCCGCCTCATTTTAAGCTTCCATGATTTATCTGCGTTTACAATATGAGCTTGTTCAAACTTTGCCAGTTGGTTGATGAAATCAGTGAGATTGGTAGGATTGCTGGAGACTTTGTAGCCGAAAATGAAAACGGTTAAAGCATTTGTGATGAAGCAAGTAACAAGTGAAATCCACGGAGTGTCGACGGGAATGCCGGAAATGCTCTTGGAGATGATAGAATTGATTACGTAACCAATCATAGTCAAAGATGTATATCCAGATATTATGGTAGATGCTAAGAAAGCTGTGCGGTTTACAGTTAATTTTAAAGTTTCGTGGTTCCAATTGCAGTGTTCACCTCTGATTCTCTTCCAGTTAAATATGGAACTTGAGAGGAGGTTGAATTCTTGAAGAAAACGTAGTTCGTTAATCATTTTTGAAAGTGTTTTTAGTTTGCAGATTAATAGTTGTTCGTTTCAATCAATCAGATATAAAAAAATTGTGGCTCAACAACAACAACAACACAACACAACAACTCACGAATAATATTTCAGAGTGCGAAAAATAAGTTATTGAATGATGTATTTAAATTGTTTTTGACTCATAGTTGGCTTTGAAATTACGTCTTTGCCAAGCAGAGAAAATATTTAATATTGCAGGTTAGTAAGGCAAGGTTTAATTATAAGTAAGAATAAGTAATAATTGTCGGCAAAAGTTAAATATAAGCCTCAAAAGCCTGATGCTGGATGAATAGACGCAAATTTGAATTAATTAATAGTTTACTTTAGGCATATAATAATTTGAAAAGCAAATTGACAACAGACATGAAATTTGTGTTACCAGAAATGCGCAAAATGTGAATTCAGTTCTAACGATAGCCTCTTACTTGTAACCTTATTGCGGGGTTGTTGCTTGAAATACGTAAGCAGTGATTAACTCGTTAGTTATGATAAGATAAAACAAATGCGAAAATTTTCAAGCATATGGGCGGAAAATAGCCTGAAAGGTTTAAACAGGATTGGCTTAAATTTTTAAGTAATGAAGTATTTATCAGCGATTTTCCTTTCCCTTCTCTACTTATTTGTTTGACTTGGATAGCAAAAGCCTTTCAATAAACCTGAGTATTGTAAACTGCTGAATTACAACTGGTGTCATCTTATCAATGAAATTAGTTTCTCCAAATTGCACCTTCAGGGTTGGCAATGACTTCACAATCCGTTTATATTCTTTACCTTTCCTTGACCTTATCAAACCAACCTTTATCTTGAGCCTCTTGAGTACGTTATCGGAAGTGTCGTAAACGTCTGCGCAAAATGTGAATACCACAAGCAATATAATCATTCCATCAATAACGCAAACCAAGCAGAATAGCTTGATCCACGGATTAACTCCTGTTTCCTTTGTGAGGAGTAATAACCCGCTTAATATCTGGGTTGTCATCATACCAATAGCTAGCAAGAAGAGAAGGGTCGGCTCGAATCTATTCATGTGCATTGACATAATTTGAATCTGCTTGAAAAGGAGAAAGCTACAATTCATTTCTTTTTCAGAACTCATTTTAAAGAAGAGTAGAGCAATTACAATGCCAGTGCAACCTATTAGTACGTGAGCCAAAAAGGTGCAACACGCTTCGAGCGCTGTTTGCCAAATAATAAAGTTTAATCCAATTCCAACGACTTTTCTTAGCATCCAACTGGGGACAGATAGGGTCAAATTAAAAGGGAAGTATTGAAGTATGTTCATCGGAACTTGCTCAGCTACAAAGCAAACTATCACTACTACAGGTAATCCCGCATAAAAGACTGAAATTCGAATGAGTTTTAGTGCCACGCTTGCCAATTGAGTCATGTTTCTCCTTTTCATTTTTAACTTCCATGATTGATCTGCATTCTTGAAATAAGCTTTTTCGAATTTTGCCAATTGATTGATGAAATCAGTAAAGTTGTTAGGATCTTGAAGTACTTTGATACCGAAGACGAAAACTATTAGGATGTTTGTGATGAAAAAGCCAAGTAGAGTAGTCCGCGTGGTGTCGATTGGTATTCCGTATATTTTCCTGGAGATGATAGATTTAATCAAGTCCGCAATTAGAACCAAAACCGTGTATCCAAATATGATTGTAGATATAGCAAAAGCTCTTCGGTCAACGGAGAATTTTAAAGCATTGATGTCCCAATTGCAGTAAACGCCTCGGATTCTCTTCCAATTCAAGAACGACCCAGAAAGTAAATTGAACTCGTGAAGAAAACCCAGTTCATTTATCATTTTGAAAAAATGTCAAAAATAGTCAGAGTAAAAGTAAAATGTTATATTCAGAAGCAAAATCGGTCTGACTTGTTGTACATCCAACTTCAAATACATAATATCAGATTACAAAAGTGATACACGCTGACGCTCTGTTTCCGATTACTGGGTGGTACCTTCTCCTTCTTTGCAACGCCTAAATGAATACGTTGTTGTTTATTTTGAGCATTTGACATCGAATTTATGTGACGAGAAATAAATTGTTTAATTACAAAATATTGACATACAGGCCAACCTTTTACATGTAAACTTATAAGAGGGCATCGGGTTAAAATACAGTTGAAATGTGAAACCTTTCTGCTTGATTAAGAATTATTTTACGTTGTAAAAACTAAATCAATTATCATTCAGCAGAAGCAAGTCAACAACTTGATTAATACTAAAGTTCATGATGTTCATTGAGGTATCCTCTTCATAAAAGTTGCTATAGCTTATCTTAATCCTAATTATCTTGAATGACCTTACACAAGCCATTTCTTGTCTTCTAAATTCTCTTTTCTCTCTACTCTTACAATTTTTAACTAATTTTCTCGAAACTCTCATCATCTTCGACAAGATATTCCCCACATGTTCCAACATCCCCATTGTTCCGCTAAACCAGACTACAAACAATCCCATTAATAATGACATGGGCAACCTCTCCCAAGAGCCTATTATTAAATATAAACTCAGAATGAAAACGTACATGAGCACTGCATCTGCGGAGAAAGTTAGACTTTTTTCATGAGCAAGATTGAAACAGTTTGATAGCATTTGAACTTCCCTGTATATTCTAACGAGCTTTTGAGTTGGGCATTTTTTGCATAAATGGCAATCGATAAGCTTAACATAGTTTACCAAGCATAAACAGTGCAGCCCCGAATAAAAAACTATGTAGTGTACAATAGTTGCGATGATGAATGTAGAAGCTTTAAGTAATAATAAAAAAGGGAATAATATTTTTGCAAGAAAATTGCAGAAGGAATTGGGTGATGAATCATACGTAAGGTAAAGGTAGGTGGTGCCGATTGTAAGGCAAAGTGAAACGAATGGGATGGCAAGATATCCTTGATGAATTGTGTAGAAATAGCGGTGAAATAGTGAAAATCTGGAGCCTTCTGGGATCCAATTATTTGCTAAAAATTGAAAACATGGAATTGAACAGTTTAACAAGATTTGCTTTTAAATGACATTACCATTTCGTGCTTTCTCAAATTTAAAAAAAGCTGTGAACAAATCCGAAAGTTCCTGTTGTTGAAGAAAGCCATCTACAGCTAATGGCAGAAATGCAAGTGTTGTGCCGCCGTATGTGATGCCAAGTGCCAAGTTTGAAGAATTACGGAAGCTGGACTATTATCATGTCTCCACGTAAAAGCTTTTGCTAACCAAAACAAGGCATAAAAGAAGCACAAAATGGTGTTGAATATGTAATGGAGTTGGTTCCGTTTAGAGAGAATTTGGAGCTTCTGGTGATAATTTGATGGGTTGTGAATTGGAGTGGTAAAAAGGCGAATAAAAGAAATATAGGTGAGACAAAGTTGTGCGTACTTTGTGGGAAGAAGCATCGCAAGGACTGCTGAAGGTTATTTGTAAGGAATAAAAGATAAAATGTTTTAGATTCAAAAATTAATTTTGATCAATTCTTTCTTAAAATTGATAGCTGCTAATAAAATATTTGCCACAAATCGATTTTATTGGTGAATTATAAAATGTTTAATAATTTAAATCTAAACCGAGTCTTTTTATACCCATGCTGTTGTCATAAAAATATACAAATGATACATTATGCGTATCTAAACAATACTTTATGAAGACTTAAAAAATAATCATTTGCATCAAAGCATTATTATTAGGGTCGTTGCTATAAGTTTAGTTTAAGCGTAATTAAAATGTGAGTCATTCATATCCATTCTTTATCAACTAAAGCATTTTAAACATGCGTGAGTATTTTATAGCCTATCAAATAAGCCAGTGCCATGCAATTTAATTTTATTGCCATAACTTGTGTGAGCAATGAGCATTCTTGTTTGGGCTGCATTTTGCACACTTGAAGTTTCTCGATCATTCTTTTATCATGCTATTTGTCGTCGACAAATTGTCGAGCTCTTTATTGCATCATCTCAACATGCTCATGTTTTGCTCACTACAAAAACGTTTTGTCAACTAAAATGTACTTGCTTAAATGTTAAAAATTGAGAGATAGCTGCAGGGCTGAAAAGATAAGAGCTCACCAGAACCTTCCAGAAGAATATAAACGAGGGTTATGGTTTGGGTCGAGCGCGAGGTACTTGTCATTTCACTTTAAACAATTCAACACAAATGTTGTGAGTATATTTCTTGCTCGAGTTTTTCCAAGCTAGAATTTCATTGCAATTTCAATCGTTAAGATGCCGAGTAATCTCAACGATAAAATTAATGCTGAGCTAATATCATTCGCGGATGGCTTGGCACCATCCAAGGAATTTATTAAAAGGGGATTGGAAACTATACAAAATGTAAATAAATTTTTACTTTGTAACTGAAAATTGGTAAAAAAATGGAATATTAACTTTAACATTTAACAGGTCATCAGCCAAGTTAAGAGCCATCCTGATTTCTCAGTTGACAGACTCAAGATTGGCGGGAGTGTTGGGAAGAAGACATCCGTCCTCTTTCCTGATTTCGACGTTGTCATGTTCCTAAATGAGGAGGATGCTGATAAAAACGAAGAAATACTAGAGAAGAAGGTGGAAACCCTCCGTGACTTTTTGAAGCAGGAGGCAGGCAACCTTGGCATTATTCCCAAATCAATTAAAAATTCAACAAAAACCGTTTCCGCCGAATTTTATAATGGCGTCGACCTGGATCTCCTCCCGGCTATAAATTTCTCGCAAGATGTGAACTTACAAGTAAACCAGGTTATTCAAAAGATAAGCAGTGATGCAGAAGAGCTCTCAGGTACATACTGCAGTAGCCTTGCCGACATTCAAGTTGAATTCATGAAGTATCAGTCAGGACCAACTCATCAATTGATAAGGCTGATGAAATACTGGTTTAAGGGTTTACCCCTCAGGGAAAAGATTTATGGAGGGAGCTACATGATGGAAATTATTTGTTCTGCTGTTTGCTACAATAATGAAGAAAAATCATTGTTAGAAAAGCTTCAGCTGACCTTAAGGACAATTGCAAATATTTCTAAAGCAAGGATTGCCTTCGTGAGGGATAAAAATAATGAGTTTCGGCTGCTTTCTGTAGTGGATGCGATTGCACTTTATAGGAACTTTACATATAAAACCGCTGGAGAAAAAAAAATGGGATTTATAATCGACGCTTTCAACCCGTACAAGGATTTGCTGACGTTCAAACAGGAAACAATTAATGATATTGAGGATTACGCAATTATAATGGGCGGCCGACTGCAAAGTTTGGAGGATGGAGGAAGGCGATATTTAAACGAAAGTGGTTCAGCTATGAATCTCTTAACGATTAGTATGCTTTTTAAACCAGTGTTTATCTCAGTTGAAGAATATTTTGATCAAGATGTCGTTCCAATATCTTTATCATTTGAATGGGAAGTTGCGAATTATCAATTTTTTAACTCAAGAGTTGAAATCAAGCGAGGAAGTGAGGACTTCTTTAAGAAGTTCAAGGATGCGAAGATGATTTGTGAGATTTACAAGAATGCTTTCCAAGCCATGATTTGGAACAGGGCGGAATACAATGATGGTGGAAGTAAGCTTTTTGTGTATGAAAACGGAGTTGCCAAATTAAATAGGAAAGACATTGTGAAGGAGGTGGAAAACGAATGTACAATGAAGATGTTTCCAGGTTTCAGTTACAACGGCAAAGATATGGGGGGAGACTATCTCTATTATATTGCTAGTATCTCAGTACCCTATCAGTTCAAAGAGAGGAAGTTGGCGTTTAGGTGTACTATGAGATGGGAGAAATAACTAAATTTATTCTGATTTAATTGCTATGCCAATTCAAGATTTATCTTTGAAGATTTAATTATATTACAAAACATGTATCATGGTAACACTATATGATTCTACTACTAACGACTAATTTTAGTAATAATAGCAGGATAAAATATTTTTTTAAATACAAGGCTTTGTTCTGAATATTATTTGTCTATTATTATTTGAATTTTCATTAACGGCATAATTGATCACCGCAGGCAAAATAACAGCCTAAAGAATTACATACAATTCTGATGATCAAACTCCATATAGACCTAGTCTGGAGCTCCCGAATCCTATAAGCCATCTCCTGCTTGTAATCATCCACTTGTCTTTTATAATCCTGAACCTGTTGCTTCAACTGTTTTATTGACTCAATGTGCTGAGCAATGATCATGACTTTCTCTTTCGCTGTCTTCGACTTGTGAATAGCCGTGCATCCCAAGACAATATTTAATCCCCCAATTATCCCGTTTGCAGCAAGTACAACGGGATGACCCGTGTGACAAAGTGCATGAGTGCTAATCAAATTAGTACATCCACCAACTATCCCAGCTATACCTTTGAGTAAGGCCTTTTGCCTGGCTGTTTGCAATTCCTCTCTGACTGTTTGACAACGATCTAGCACGGACTCTGTAACATAATTTTCCTTAGTTAGAATAAAGTTAACATAAACTTTCATAATCAAATACCAATTCTGATGTTCATGCCGTTAAGCACGTTATCAATTGTGCTTGCAACTAGTTTGCAACTAGCTTGCAATAAAAATAAGTCTTTTCACTTCGGCAGTAATAGCAGAATTATTTTTTAATTCTTGGAGAATTTTTGCCAGCTCATTAAGATTTTCGGGAATGACTTTCAAGGTTCTCTGGATTTCTAAAATTTCAGGACCACTCTCAGCAACGACAATGTCTAAAGTTTCTATTACTTTGCTTAAAGAAACAATGGACATATAAGTATTAAAGAGATGGAGTCCTCCCCTTATTGCACTTGAGATTAAAATGTCATTTGAAGCTTTCTCAAGTGTACCTTTTACAATTTCTTTGACATGCTTGGGGCACGCCGAGTCTGAAGATATTCCTGAAGTAATGGCGTCACGATATTTCATGATTGGAGCGTATGTCAAACATTTGTCCATAAGTGCGTTGGCAGCATGGGGATGCAAAGAAACACCAGATTTGAGATATTTACCAATTTGCATTACATGCTTTATATTATCTAGCGCCTCCACAGTCAAACTTAGCTGATTGAATGCGTTATAGATTTAAAAATATTCTTCATACAAGTCATCAGGGATCTGTAGTAAAACATATATTTAGATCAAATTTAAATCAATTAACTTATTATACATATAGTAATCTATTTTTAATTACAATATCTTCTAGACACTTTGCTGAAAGCCCGGTCCGAAGTTTCTTACTAGCTGCAGATTTAGCCATCCCAATTCAAATGATAAACATCAGAGTGAAAACAGAGCTGTTTATTGCACAACAGTTTTAAGCAGAATGACAAGTACAAAAGCTGGAATAACCCTCCATGGCTTAAGTCAAAAATTATTAACGTTTTTTTTCTTCTGGAGAATGCTTAATACGGAAGTAGAAAATGAATTTAGTATTTATTAAAACCATTCAGAGGCCATCGGTGGCTTTCAAAATTTTTAATCTATAGTAGATGCATTAGTAAAATTGGATTTTGCGTTTCATTGGGTTACATCTCTGTTTCGAAGAGTATTTGACGGAGGAACTAGTAAAGTTTTTGGAAAGCTTTATGTAATATTTGGCAGTAAACGTTTTGGTAAAATGGCTATCCAAAATAGGTCATTGATTCCTCAGCGGCAATTGCTACTTCATCTTGTAAAATGGATAAAAAGTAATGGCTCAATTGCAAAGTCTACATTTACAACTAAAGCTGAACTGGAGCAAGAATATCGTCTTGAATAGGAACGGCAATTTTTGCAATATCTGCGTACATGTAATAAAACGGCGATTGTTTTCAGAAAAGATTAGGCCAATTCCTTTCTCGGAATTATTTAGCAACCAAAATGTTTATGAAGAAAAAGAGCAAATGATGGACGCATTTAACTTTTAAATACTTTCAAGGGCCACTTTCTACGCCGTTTAATTAAAGGCTTGTGATTTTTAAAGCGTCGGGAATTAGGAAGAAATGGAATGGAATTCTTGAGATCATTTTCAATAGCATTCGTCTCAAAATCAATGATGATGATAAGCCAATTATTAACGAGGAAAGTCCGACGGCTGCTAGTTTGGAAGGAAACATTTGGGTTTTGTTCAGTCAGTATAAACTAGGCAGTTTTGGAAACCAAGACGGGTGAAAGGTAACAAGTCGACGGGATATGGAATGTCTGCAGTCCATAAGGAGTATAGTTTATCAGTGAGTGAGGCGAGAGGTGCATATTTTGATGTGTGGACTGTGTATGGCTTGGCAATAAAATTCTTATAATCTGAAACTAACTGTGAAGAAATTATGGTAATGGGGAAATACGAGAAAATTATGAAATTTTGCCAAAAATTGCTAAAATATTTCATTTTACACAGCAGAAGAGAGAATGAGAAGATTCCAGACGTTTTCTACAACTATTTTGTGAAGGTGACACCAGAATTGATACGATTTATTTATTCGCGTTGCACTAGGTTCTAGTAATCGGTGACATAATTATCTTGCATAACGTGCTTGAATTATAGTATGGCATGTTTCAAAGAATAGTTTAGTAATTTATTTGAATAAATTCCTGCAAAGTGAACAATGTGCATGGCTTGCATAATGCTAGAAATAATGCAGAGCGATTATAATTGAAAGTGAAATTGATGCTTTTACATATATTTTTATCAAAGACAATTTAAGTTTTTAGTTATAATTTATGCAAAAAAAAGAAATACATATAGTGTTTTGTTACATCATTTTTAAATTAATCAAGTGCTAACGAATGCGTCTTTTAGTGGACTATAATACAATTGGAATTGAAACTGAAACTAGTTTGTAAAATTATCTTGCATGTATTTTGTAAGTCGTGCTAATAATTTGTTAAAGGTTTTATATATAAATGAAATTTGAAATTAAATCTAGCACTAAACTTTAATATAAACAAAATAGTTATTTTGCAAATCTCCGAGGTAAAATTAAGGAATTATTAATTCATCCGCTTCTTCATTTTCATTCTTCACAAACTCTTTCCTCTCATCATTTCCCATGATGTTATTACTAATTACAGTGGCTTTCTTCATAAAACATTTTTTCTTCCGTTGCCTATGCGAAGCCAGTTCCTTGGCTGTTCTAAATTCATATCCACAGTCTAAACATTTAAATCCTTTCGGCCGGTGCATCCTAAGCCTGTGTCTCCTTAGATAAGTTGGATTCTCAAAGATTTTTCCGCATACATGACACTCCACACATGCCTTTCCATTTATCGTGTTAGATTTAAATGGAAATTTCAAACGTTTCTTAGAAGTGGGAGGGTCAAGCTCCGGATGATTAATTCTATAATGATTTGATCTCAGGCTAACGAAATAGGTCATTGTGCAGCCGGTCACTTCACATGAACGCTTAGGGTTCACACAAAGCTTTTGATGGACTCTTCGTTTATGGAGATCCAAATGCGCCTTCCGTTTAAATTGAGCTTTGCAAACATCACATGAATGCCTTTTCGGAACGTGTACTTGCTGCCGGTGTTTTAGCAACAAATCGCTGCGGTTAAACACTTTGTCACAGCTACCACAAGGGAACTTTGAATTAATTGGGTAAGGAGCTTTGGGATGTCCACCACCATAGTTTTTGGCTTTTTTAGCATTGGCTATTTCTAATTTTAAGATTGGTGTCGGGGTGTCTTCAAGAATTGGTACTGCTTTAATTTCAGCCGAGTCAATTATTGGAAATGCGGGGGATGTTACATTTTCATTTAAATAATCCGGGTCGCTAGATCTGTCGCTGTCGCAAGAATTATTTTCTCCAATCCATTCATCAGACGAATCGGATTGAGTGCGAGTGCGGCCCAAAATAATATTTTTCGGGAGGAATGGAGACGGATCCAGTCTTTCTAATTTTATAACTGGTTTTCCTCCACGAATTGATTCAGTCGATTTTCTTTGACCTGCGAAAATGACATTAAGCATTTAGATATTTAATGAAGAATTTCTATTTAGTAAAATTTAATCACCTTCGTCTGCTTGCTCCAACTTTGGATGATGTAACAAAATGTCTTCTTCATTACTTTCCACTTTTATTCCAATGCTATTTCCATCAATTTCATCTTTCTCGGACTCTGTCGCAAATTCCTGTGTAACTCCGAGATTGGTCCCTTCAAGTGATTGATTTTCAGAAACTCCAGATTTGATATCCTTGCCATGACTTGTCCTCCAATGAAGTAGTACAGTTGATCTCCTATCATAATGCTTTTTGCAGATATTGCATTCAAAAATCTTAACATTTGGATTTTCCGTTATCGTCGTGTATCTCTCCGACTTCCGTTTTCCCCCAGAAACCTTATAATCCGGATGCTGCATCTGGTAATGGCGCAGAAGGAAGTCCGGATAAGCAGCAGTCGTCTTACAGCCCGGAACTTTGCATGGGAACCTCTGCTTTTCATGAACTCCGAGCACGTGCCTGTTCATACCCTGCTTTGTTTTAAATCCTTTTCCGCAAGTGCCACATACAAACTTCCGGTCCGTGTGTACAAACCGCTTATGAGTCTCCAGATGGTCGGGGAACTCAAAAGACTTGTCGCAAATGTCGCATGGATACTGTAAATTTTTGGAAATTGGTTTATGGGGAGTCGCTTTGTGCTTCTTAAGGTCGAATCTACGAGGGAAGCTTTTATCGCACATGTCGCACTTGAAGCGATTCAGTTTTAGATGGACATTCTTCATGTGCTCGGTCAAGTAACATCTTTTTCGGAATGTTGTTGGACATTTCGAGCATTTAATCCTTCCGGTTGATATCTCCTTGTTCTTGGAAGTAGTCATTTTAGTATCAGCGGAACCTTTGGAATGCTCCATTTCTTCGTTAAGCTCATCATCATCACTTAAATCTGACGGGTGGTTATCTGAAAAGGTGTCAAGTGACCGGGCCTTATCATCTAACTTGTCATTATGAACCGGTTCATCCCTATTGCTTAGCATTGATGGATCCAACCGCTTCAACATTATTCGAGGCCTTGAAAGGCGGATTCTGGTGTCACCTGCAATTCCAAACCATTATTTTCTCATTCTATTTATTTAATAGAATTATTTACTTACATCTTTCAATAATTGCTTGTCGAATGGAAGAAACGTCATTTCTCAATTTGGAGTCGTCGCCACTCAGAACTTTTTTTAGAATGACCTCTAACAAATAATCCATTTCTAGTTGCATTTTTTCCAGACATCTTCCTAAGCCGGATAAGCCTTGCAAAATCATTTGACACTTTTCGCATATCACCAAAGATTTGGGTAAATTTTCAAAAAGTTTTAAATGTTTTAATAGAAACTTTAATGAAATATTTTCAATGCCGTTTTCTGATGCAGGAAAAGCCGGCTGAAGACAAATTAAACATGGGCTATGTAATTTAGCGCCCAATTTACAATTTATTATGTCCATTTTAAATTAACTATTTAAAAAGTAAAATAAATTAATTTTTATTTATTAGACTGAAGTTGGAGATGAGCTCAAATTGAGCTGCTCAATGCAAATGGAATGTGAGAGAGTAACTTGTAAACAAAAAGCAGCTGATATTTCATTTCTGCGCTTTCCAGTCATGCTCCTTCCTATTTCACTTCTTTTTTTGCTACGCCAAATTTATAACAAAATTATTTTATTAAAATGGAAAACGATTTTAATTTCGACTCTAAATTATACACTTCATGTGTTATTTGTGTGAAACCAGTTTTTCCTGAATCAGAAAATGCCCAGAATAAATTTTCACTAGAATTTTTTTAAAAATATTTAAAACTTTTTCAAGATTTGCCTGAATCTGTGAAGGTATGCAAAAGATGTCAAATAACTTTGGAAAGGTTATCGAGTTTGGGAAAATCTCTGGAGAAAATTCAACTAGAAATGAATTATTTGTTGGAGGTAATTCTAAAAGAAATTTTGAAGGCGGACGAGACAAAATCATTGGCAAATGGAGTTTCCCAGATTCGGGAGAAGGTTTTAGCCAAATGTAAGTAAAATTAATGCACTTTTTAATAACGTAGGTCGATTCATAATCAATATTTGAAATACAGGTGGTGCCAGAATGCGACAGGCAAGACCTCGTGTCACGCTGAAGCGTTTGGATTCATTTGTGGTGAATATTCAAGATAAACGGAGTCAATCGATTAATAGGAGCAACGCGAGTTGTTTCCAAAATTCTGACTGGAGCTATGAAAATAATCATAACAGCTTTGAAGGTTTTAGCGATAATGACGAGCTTATAATCCAAACAGAGGAAGCTTCCGCATCCCCCATGTTTGATGTCAAAATATGTAAAAGTGAAATAGAAATGAAAGGAAATGACAAAGAGCTCCAAAATAGAGTTAAATGCTCAAAATGTGATTTGACGTTTGGTCGTAAACTCAGCTTGACTCGTCACATCAAGGCTGTCCATATGAAACTGAGGCCATTTAAGTGTACTCTTTGTTACAAAAGCTTTCCTCGAATGGAACAGAAAAAGTTACATAAATGCAAGATTCTTCCACCTATTGATCTGCTGAAATTTTCTTGTGAAATTTGTGAAAAATCTTTTGGATATCAAGACCATTTGGAAACTCACAAGCGGTTTGTTCATGCTGAGAGAAAGTTTAAATGCGGCACGTGTGGAATGGCTTTTAAGACGAAGCAGAATTTAAACCGACACGTCTTAACTAAACATGATAAGCAGATGTTTCCTTGCAAGGTGCCGGATTGCGCTAAAAGCTTTGCGCATCCCCAGTATCTGGAGCGCCATTACAAGATGAACCATCCGGATTTCCAAGCTTCCGTAAAGCGGATACAGAAACCGAAGAAGTTTACAACTTTGAGGAAGAACGGGAAGGTTTGGAAGGAGTGCAGTATCTGCAGTAAGAGTTATTCGTCAAGGCATGGTGTTTTATATCATTGGAAACAAGTTCATGATCAGGGTGGGATATCTTAAAATTCTTATCGGATATAAATAAAGTCGCAGAAATTCCGTACAAAAAATGGAATGCAAATTATTTAAATTGCTCACATTTAATCTGAACACGAAATGGAAACGATAAGGCAATGATATCTCAACCAAGCTGTAGATCTTCATGTAATTTACAACAAAGATTTGCTATTTCCTGAGGCCTCGACACTTCTCGGAAACATTGGCTACTGCGAATATTTTCGGTGGGCAAGCTTTAAAAATAAAACAGTAAATGTAAAATTTCATTTCAAATTGAATATATCATTTTTATTTTAGTCGTTTGCTTTCAACTCACCTTTTTATAATCTGGAATAAATGATCGGAGAGGTTACGCATCAACTCATCATTATCTATTGTTTGGACGCAGAAATAAGATTTCAATAGGGCATCAGCGCCTCCCTCGGTCAAAAACCATTCGGAATCCTTTTCCATTAAAAAGTCTTTGATTTTCTGAGCCAAGCCACTAAATTCGTAGGCGTGTAGTTGTAACAATTCGTGGGTGTAAATCGGTGTCAATTCAGCCACAGGAATTTGAATCCCGTATAAATACTTTACTAAATGATTCAAGGACCATTCGCTCAGCCCATCTATTTGGAATCTTCCTTCTCTTACTGCTATTATTTCAGGATTTTGCAGCATTGTCGAAAACCAGCTACTTCGAGCTAATAAAATTCAGGACATTCAATTCAATTTAGACTTAATTAGATTATCAAATTAAATATTTACTTACCAAAGAGAACTAACTTGTGACATTTGACTTCCGACCCAGTCTCACTTACAAATATGAAATCTTTTGTAGCATTATTGGAATAAAGAGTTTCAAGGAAATTGGTATCTGCAATTTGAATCCGATTTTGCCCCACGTTATTGCCGGAGCCTCATGCCGAAGTCGTTTTTCACGCTGCTCTAGTCTGTTAATACTTCCTGCGAAATCACTATCACTATCAGATTCCTCAATTCGTCTACGACGATTATTATTTGCCATAATTTAATTAGCAATTTTAAACCCTTTAAAATGAACTAAAGGAATTTAGATCAGGCAAAGGTATTTGTATTTCAGTTTCTTCACAAAGAAATTCTTTAAATTTCTACCTTCTTGATACGTAGCTTGAATTCTTGCAAGAACTTAACCAACTCAAGCGCATGTCGACAAGTGCGTCGTGCGTGTACTATAATAATGAGCAAGGCGTCTTCGTAATTTTCTTAGATGAGAGACTCCTGATAATTATCAGTGATAAGCAAGGGAAGCGCAGACGGATATTTATCAAGGCAACAAGTTTTTTTTATCTACATACGCTATATAGTTTTTTTTAAAATACAACTTTTAAACAAACAAAATGAGCCAGTCACTAACGCAAAAAATGGTTTATCTCAAACATTCTTAATTATGCATTGGTATAATACTGCAGAGTATTATGCGAGATTTTTTACTTCCGTATTAAGAGTATAGCTTTTATTCAATCTCTTTAGATATATTCTTGGGTCGAGAGTTTATAATAAATAGAAGAGTTCCTGTAACACTCACTGACTCCAAAAACTAAAAATAATTCACATATGCATAATTCTTTCAGCAAAATATTTATCAAAAAAAGTAAAAATTGATTCATGAAAACTCGCCTTTAGCCATGTCGGGTTAGGCACAAACAAAACCTTTTAGCCCGAGTTTTAATTTACATTCGGGGCGAAGTTGATTTAAGGCAGATTGGCGAATCCGTTTTACGTGCGGTTATGTCCGCTGAAAATCAATTCGTAGCAACTTCGAGCAAACGAAGATTATTCGAACGTAACATTCGCCATACACCACTGATGCGAATCATTTCCGAATACCAATCACCTTCGATTTTCCTTCGTATCTACGAATCATTTCGCGTTTTAAGGGGAATAAATCAAATTAAAAACTAATCAAATAGCTACTAAAAATAATTTGATTTATTAATTATTAGCAATGCTGCACCAGGCAAAATACAAGATAAAATAAAGTTACAAAATCGTATGTAATAACGGTAGACATATAAAATTATCTCTCAATGGTAGTCTTATAAGTTTACATAATATATCATCAAGGGTTAATTCAAGCAAACAATTATTCATAGGCTCCAACACTTCAAATATGCCCAAGAGTGAGCTAGGAAAAGGATACAAATTACAATCTCGTTTGACTTTATATCTTATACATTCATACTTATTCCGACATCCTTCTACTTGCTTATTAGCAACAATAATTGTATTATTTTTAAGCATGTAACAATTATCGCCTTGTTTTAAACTTAAACTGAAAGGCTTAGAATAAACGGGCAAATTAGAATTGTACAGACTCTTGCTCTAGTATTCTATTTGCTACTTGTTCTAAACAATATGCATGTGAATGAATCATTCTTTTTAGAACCTGCATAAAACTCTCAAACTTAAACGTGCTACATTTTTCGATGCTGCCATGAACTAAAGCATCATCAGGCAAATGCTGCAGTGAATGCAAATTATATACTAAGGATTCGCTTCCATATATGGATTCAAAAGCTTTAACAAATTTTAAAAGCAGTTTTCTAGCTATTGAATTCCATTCAGGGTTTGAAGCATGTTTTGATAGCAAAATAAACATTGCTGAATGGAGACTTACAAAATGTTTATACTTATCCTTATCAAGAACATCCACAAATATTGATATCCCAGTGTACAAAATAATTGTTCTAAATTCCGTGCCTTTGAAATGATCAATTTCATTTATGCTTCTTGGCTTTCGCTGGAAATCTGAAGGAAAAAGCGTCTTAATAGATTGGATATTGCTGTTAATTTTAAGAATTGAAGACGACCTAAGCTTATGAGGCACGGACCCTTTAATCCAGATCCGTAACAATTTTCGAACCACTCCGAGACAAACATTATGAAGATAGTCTAACGGAAATTGAGAAATCATGTCTATTTTTAAAGGGAGAAATGCACTATCACCAACATGATGATCTTCATGCAACTTATTTCGAAAAGAAAAATCTGTTCGAAGCACAGTATTTTCGTTTGGATAGACAACTCTGCCAAGCCATTCTCCCTCAACATTGCACCTCTCGCATGCAAAATAGCCGTTGTGATTTTTGATAGATTTTAAAAGACTGCGAGCAGGTGCGTCGGCTAATACCTTTGAAATTCTAAAGACATATGAAGTATTATTATATTCAAATCCATCCATCTCTAAAGCTATACACTCTTGTATGAACGGATTGAGAAATTCTAAATTTGATGGTTTTTTGGGGCCGTAGTATAGTCCGATGACAAATGGTCTATCATTTATAGCCTGATCTACGCATCCTAGGATTGGCCAAAACTGGTTGGTGTTGCTCCTAGCTGTAGGAATGCCATCTACTCCAACGCTAAGTGTCAACATTTTATGATTTAGCTGATCTGAAAAAAGACTACCTTCATACGATTTAGCAGTAACTCAAACCACCCTTTATCCTATTTAAAACGTAAGCTTTAACTCCAAAATAAACGAACCTTCCTGAGCTAACGTTTACAATATTAATTGTTCTAGGAGTTTTCATTAAAGTTCGTGGACATATTGGTAGCTGTACCTCCGAAGTACAACTATTAAAAATTGGAACTAAATCTTTTAGCGCGCTGTGCTTAATGTTATGCTTCACTACCCATTGCCTAAGTTTATCTGATGTGGATATAAATTGGCGTTCGCCTTCTTGAGCTACCTCATCAACTTCATCACTATCTAAAGCATTAAAACTATCTACAGGTTCATTTTCAAAAACTATCCTACCCAACCTTAATTCATTATCTAAAGAGGCATTTACAATTTCTAAATTAACATTTTCTGTAATTTGTTCTGGTGCGCGGATTGCTCGAAGTGTTGCGTTCACGTGTTCTCTCCTCCAGCGTCGGTGGGTACGCTTGCTGACACCGCTTCTGAAGTTTCTTGGCATTTTTTCTTCCTCTTATCTCGAAGTCCTGCACGACCAGGTGCGTCCTTTAACCAGTCCTTCAAGGCTGATTCAATCTCGTATTTTGTTGCCTCCTTGCCTTTATCCGATTTTTTCACAGCTTCTAAAATCATAAAATAGCAAAATGATGACACGCTTTAAGACAAATAGGTCACTAAAAGTGTCAACTACTTACTGTGAATCAATTTCAAAATAGGCTTTTCTTCAGTTTTTGTTCCTCTGCCCGTTAAACTCAATTTAATCGCCAACTCATTTGAGAACAGACCTTGTAGGACGCCTTTTGTTACTGTCTTCACATTCTTCCCTCCCGTAAATGTCAAATGCTTGACCTAAATAAACGCAAAATTATTCTATATACAGTAGGTAAAATTTTAAAATGGTTTTCTAAATTTACTTGGACTTTACATAAAGTTTCATGTGATCCTTATTCAAAACCAAGTCGTTAAGTGCTGAAAAATTTTCAACTGTCGTTATTGGCACAGGAATCGGCAACTCAAATTCATCCACACCATCTGCTGCAGTCCGTAGTTCCAAAGTTGTAATTCGCCTTAAGGTTTCCTTTTGGTTATCTTCAATGATGACA
>JAHZMU010001091.1:0-11912 GCA_027743725.1 Rambutsinella grinnellia | reverse complement strand
CTGTCGTTATTGGCACAGGAATCGGCAACTCAACTTCATCCACACCATCTGCTGCAGTCCGTAGTTCCAAAGTTGTAATTCGCCTTAAGGTTTCCTTTTGGTTATCTTCAATGATGACAAGCTGTTTTGTCACGGACTCTTGAAACCCTAGTCATAATCAAAATCAAATTAAACATTTAGAATTTTTACACTTTTTCTAAAATTCAGCTTACGTCTTTGCTCTGCCTGAATATTCCTCAAGAGCTCAGTTGTTGATTCCGAAGATGCGAATACAGTGACAAAAGGCGTCCTACAAGGTCTGTTCTCAAATGAGTTGGCGATTAAATTGAGTTTAACGGGCAGAGGAACAAAAACTGAAGAAAAGCCTATTTTGAAATTGATTCACAGTAAGTAGTTGNTTTCTAAAATTCAGCTTACGTCTTTGCTCTGCCTGAATATTCCTCAAGAGCTCAGTTGTTGATTCCGAAGATGCGAATAGAGTGGAATTGTCAGCTGCGCAAGTTCTTGTTTCTGGCGATCTCACGGGCACTTGCGTCACTTCCTGTCCAGCTAGAACCAAATGCGGCTCTCGGGGAAGCTGACCTGTAAAATAGTTTGAAATATTTTAGAAAGTCACATAATTCAAGTAGCTATTTTAAAAAAATATACTAACCTTTTTGCTTAGGCTTAATTGCGATATGAGATGGACTGCTTATTCCTTGACCCAAAAGGTTTGTCTTTGGAATGTTCGAAATTAGCGAGCTTCCTACTCTTGAAATAGAACTTGCAATGTCGCTCCCATCTGAATCTTTCCGCAACTGCTTCAAATGCGTCTCTCTAAGGTCACGCTGCAATTTCCTCTTTCCTTTTCCAAGGTCTTCTGGGTCTGTTGTAATCAGTGTTCCTGCTTGTCTATATTTTTGTAGAGATGCCCGGGCCTGGTCAAAGGATTCTAAAATAATCAAATTATTAGACAATTTTTAATTTACTATTTAACTGCATTTTAACTGCAAAATCTTCGACAGGTTTATTGAAAGAATAAACTCACCTGTTCTCAAAAGTACTGCACATTTATAGGGCACCCAATCCCTTTTGGGTGAGCAATGTTGAAAGGCTAACTTGCGGATGTCAGAGCCTCTCGCAACTGGCCAGTAACAATTGTTGCCGTTAATTGTTAACCACTTTGATGAAACTATTTCTGTACAATTATCGTCACGAAATTGCACAATGCAATAAAAAGCCATTTGGTTAAATAATGTAGCCTAAATTAGATCACTGGTTTAATCTTTGATAACTTCAAAGAATTGGGTTGATCAGAATAGTAGGGATGCGCATGAGAGAATCTCCCCTATCACTATCACTTTCCACTATGAAAGCAGGGCATGCACACATTCAGTTCACGCGCTATTTTACGGAGCAATGTGAGCCTACCTGAACAACTGAAAGTTGCTTTGGTCGGAAAAGAGTAGCTGTGGCGAATTGGGCAAGTAGTTGAAGCGTCGAACTAATGTCACTTTAAATATTGCGTACTCGAAACGGGTTCGGCACGAGGTTGCTTCAACGCATTCGTGTAATCGTACCAAAAGCGAACATTTTCCCTCCTTGTCACCCTCAAAAAACGAGTTAGTGCAAGACTCGGGTCCGCTACTCAAGATGTTTCCAACCCTAAAATATTTGGAACTAGAAGTATCGGATCCGGATGGAATCATGGAGAGTACTCACGCATCGAGGCTTTACAAGCAACAATCTCTTATATTGGAAATCAAAGTTCAAACCAATCTGAAGTTCATTGTCATCCCGTTTTCGCCAAGGCTTAATTACATCTTCCTCCTTAAGTTCCCGAATCTCAAAGAAATTAAATTTGTCGCGGAGGATAACTCTATGTGGAATGTAAACAAATCTGACATTTTCCCGGATCTCCATGAGAAGATTTGCACTAACAAATTGTACGAGTCAAATATTTGGAATGTGTTTCCAAAACTTCAAGTGGTGAGCGTGGAATGGGGCGATGATTACGAGGATGGAGAATTCAAAGCTGTTCCACAAGTGGATTTTCACAGATTTGATTACAATCAACATCAGAGGCTTTTGCTTGGAGGAAAATCCCAAACGGAGGAGAAGGAGGAATTTCTTGGAACGGAAGGAGAAATTGAAGTAATTAGTGATTAGGCTTTTATTATAGTTGGAATTTTTTAAATGATTGATTGAATAATTAGATGATAGCAAATTAGCAAATTAAAAATTAATTTATATCCTTTTGTATTAAATTTTAGGATGAGGCTAGCGCTAGCGATCTTTTGAAGCAATACGAGGCTTTGAAGTGTGCTGGATGTGATGAAGTGATTGGATATCGGGACCGGACCTCGGGGGTAATTTACTGCGCTGGTCGTGGTCACCCATTTGGATGTTTTGTACCACCTTTTTTGGATGAGTTATTGGAAGCATATTAGACCAGCGCCTCCGGATATTAAGCTGTTGATTGAAGTTAATGAATTTTTTATGTGAGACAGTCATTGTAGATTTTTATATTAGCTTTAGTATTTTTACTACTATTTGTAATCAAATGTTTATGAAGCTTTTCCTTTGCAATGAAATTATTAGGTTACTAATTGTAAGAAGCATTAGTATTTTTTGAACTCTGACGGTGATGAGTTTTGATGATTAAATGAAATTTCTATCAATATAGTAACATTGTTTATTTAGCCAGTAAGAAACCATCGCATAAACATCGCTTCCCATTATGAAAATTGACTGGGGTAATAAGGTTATCTTTTTAATAAAATGTATACATACTTCTAAACTTGACCGTGACATTTGGTAAAGATTTCAGATCCCTTTCAATCAGCTTCTTTTTAATTTTACGACCATTACCCAACAATTCAATAATTTTTCCAAGTCCACGGAGGAAAGTATTCAATTCATGGAATGCATTGCTTGAAATTAAATTCTGTCATGTAAAAATTTATTGGCTTGACCGTTGCAAGCAAGCCGAACAAAGACAAGCTTATTTTGGAGAGGAAAACGTGATACAATCCACGTTATCAGATGTAAACAAAAAGGATCGGAAAGAGGCAGGAGGACAGTTGCAGAATTCAATCGTTAATGACGATTTGAATTTAATTAGCGACGACTGGAGATTTATTTTGAGTGCCTTAAACAAGTTTCGTGTTAAAACTTGGAATTTTCAAAGGACGCCGAGGTCGACCGGAAGTTAAGGGACGTCATAAAAATGGACCCTTTTGAAATATTTCCGAAAGAGGTGAGGAAACTAGTTTTACTGAATGAGTTATTTATTTATGGATTTGAGGGATTGGGTTTTATAATGATGAATTTCTTGATTGCAGATTTGAAAGATGATATTAGAGAAAGTGGAGGACCCTGAGGACGCGCTGAACGTTCTAAAGGCGTCGCGGAAGTTGGAGGAGAGGTTCCAGTGGAAAAAGCCGCTGTGGTTATTGGGTCAGGTGAGTTTTAGAATCAATCAAAATTATTGTGATAAAAGAACGTGATTATTGTGATCACGTGGCAAATTTACAAACGGTTTTATAATATTTAGGTCCTGGAAGTCCCAAGATTCGTGGAGTTCGTGGTTGATTTATTTCATCAAAAGAACCTGCTGACCCTTCGGAAAGTTTCAAAGCTTTGGCGTCAAGCTGTGGACACTCATCTCCAGGAGATGCGAAGCCTTCGCCCTTGGCATTACGATGATCCCTGTCCCAGTAAACTTGAGGAATGGACATGCACACAGGATGTTGAATACTTCGAAGATGACGACGAATTTTACTGGTACGGCATTGGAGATGTCCTCTTACTGAATGTGGAAGATGCACAAAAGTTTCTAGATGAGAATAAGAGCTTGTCGCCTGAAGCAAATCCATTTCCTGCCAAATCGGTCTGCTTAAACATCAGCGACTTTGAAGGGCTCCAGGAAGAAGACTTGGAAGAAATAAATTGGGGCCTTGTTAATCTAAACGCACATCAGAAGTTTACTAAGTGGCTGGAGTGCATGCGAAAATTGTTTGATAAATTTGGATGTCATATCCACACTCTGAAATTGAAGTTCACTTTGATTTTTAACATCTGCCCTTGCTCTCCAATGATTTTTTGCAACATGTTGATGGAATTGCTTAGTTTGCTTCCAAACTTGAAGGAGATTGTGTATGTAGCCCATAATGAAGATCGAACTTTGCAAGATCGTTATTTGGTAGAGCCTGGCTTGAAGTTCCCGTTGGAATCGCTGACATTAACTGGGTCAAAGGATCCGATTTCCACTGCATTGCTTTCTCGCTACGGGCACCTTCTGAGAAAATTGGTTGTGACTCAATTCGCCATACGACTTATCCAGCAACAAGCCAACTGCTTTCTACAACTTAGGGAATTGGTGATTATCAATGTTTTTGGTGTAGGGGACCTTGCGGAGGATCTAAAGGATTGTAGTTTTCCTCAATTAGTTAAACTCACACTGCCCTGGAAATGGAATGGGAATCCTGTAGAGAAAATAATACCGCTACTGACAATGTTCCCAACGATTAAGTATTTGGATACAGATCCAGATCAAGATTGTACTGATTTTTACGAGGAGCAAAATCTTTCATTGGATATCAAACCACTTCCAAATCTGGAGTTTATTATCATCCCGTTCTCGCCAAGGCTTAGTTACAAGTTCCTCCTTAATTTCCCGGACCTTAAGGAAATTAAATTTATCGCTGAGTTTCCAGGGATTTGGAGCTATCAGGATGATGTAAACGAATCTGTCATTTTCCCGGAGCTACATGAGAAGATTCGTACTGAGAAATTGCACGAGTCGAATATTTGGAGTGTGTTTCCAAAACTTCAGGTTGTGAACCTCGAGTGGGTCCACTATTACGGTTATAGGGATGGAAAAGTTGTGGATTTTCACAGATTTGATTACAATCGTCACCAGCAGCTTTTGCGAGAGTCGGAGGGAAATCGGAAATTGTTGGATGCCGAAGGGGAAATTGAAGCGGGGACCATGCCAGTAAGATTACGCGTTCACTACGTTTATGGAATTTTTATGAATGTTTTTGATTCAGACAATAATTTAGATTTACTTACTTTTAATTTGCAGGCGGAGACTGAGGATCTTTTGAAGCAATACGAGGCTTTAGAATGTGCTGGATGTGATGAAGTTATTGGATATCGGGACCGGACCTCTGGGAAAATTTACTGTTGTGGTGGTCACCCATTTGGATGCTTCCTCTTGGATTAAGAGTAGACAAGGGCCTCTTAATATTAAGCTTTGGATTGAAATTAATGAATTACTTTTGTGAGGCAGTTATTGTAGATTTTGAAATTAGCTTTGGAATTTTTTACTACTGTCTCTAACCAAATATTTAGTAATTTTTAGCTTTGCAATGAATATAATTGATTGATTACTAAGCAGCTTTAGTATTTTGTGAACGTAACCGTGGTGAATGTTGATGATTAAATGAATTATAAGTTAGAAATCAAATATCAGTTTACTGATTACTTTTATTTAGTTAGCAATAACCCATCCACTACCCTGCACATAACAAAATTCTGAAAATTGACGGGAGTTATCTTCTCAATAAAATTCATAGTTCCAAACTTAACCCTGACATTTGGTAGTGACTTCAGGCCTCTTTCAATAACCTTCCGTTTGATTCTACCTCCATTCCCCTCCACTTCAACAATTTTGCCTAAGTTTCCCAAATACTTTTTTGATGTGTGGTCAACCTCGCCACAAAAGCCGAAGACGAACATTACGCCAATCGCTGAATTTAAAACGACTATGAAAAAATACAAGTGGATTACAAATACTAAGGTTCCGTTTATGCCTGTAGTACCTCGCATAACATATAAGATGGACATGGTCTCAACACCCATCATACAAGCTAAGAAAATGACAAGAGCGTCTTCAAATATTGTGCCAAATATTTTGGCCAAGACCTGAATTTCTCGATAGGTTGAGACTGAATAGCCAACTCGTTCGAATGTTTGGAGCGCGTTCGAGAGCCCCGTGCAAGAAATGATTATGTATGTATTGAAGAGTGTCCAGAATGTCGTTACAACGCCCCAGAGATAAATGTTCCAGGTGAATAGCCAGACTCTCTTGATTATTATTGCGAAGATTGAATCAGCAAAATCTGACAGAATTAGATCCAAGAAGGATATGACTAGACTTAGAGGAGGCAAATTATAAATATTTATTGCACTATTAGGGTATATAACTGAGCCTATGGCGAAACAGAAGACGGCGCCGTAAATAGTAGAGATGCGGACGACTTTAGAAACTGTTATGGCAACTCTTGTCATCCTTGAATTAACCATTTTGTTCCACAAGTAGAATAGCAGGTGTTTAGAATAGCGCGTTTCAAATCGCATGAGTTGGTTGAGAAAATTGCAGATTAGGTCAGGATTGAGGTAACATTGTAGAGAGAAATATTCGAGGACGACTGTTAGGAAGAAAGGAGACATTGAAATGATTATTGTTGGCCAATTTAAATTTTTTCCCAGTTTGTAGTTGGATACGGCTTCAAAATAGCTGAAGCCGCAAGAGATGAGGAATAATCCTTGAGATATTATTGAAGCGAGGATTATTCTCTGACTTAAGGAAAATGCTCGGGTTGATGGGTTCCAACGAAAAGGGCTTAGCTTTGGGGTGATACTGCTCCATTCTTTTACCAAAATCTTTTCCGTTATCATTGAAGTGTTTGAGGAAGGCGCCTGAAATTGAGTGATTGTTAATTTATTTATCAGATTTAAATAAAAGAAATAATACCGGATCCCAGAAGCGACTTTGATATTTTTTACACTCAATCCTTGGAAGTATAAACCAACTCTGTTTAAAACTAGAAGGCTCTTCAGCTACAAGAATTTTCACAAGAATTTGCTTAATAATTTACGCGTATGGATTTTGCTTGCTTTCTCCCAGCTCATTAGTGATGATACATACATATATACTTTCATTTTACAAACTACTTATAAAGAAATGGGTGGAAGGTTCAAAAATAATGAGCAATATGAAGGTTGTTTGTTGCCACATGTATCTTATTATTATTGGAATGAATTTATGTAAGGTATCTTGAAAGGAAAGCGGGTAAGTTTATCTGTTGATTAGGCTCGAATGTTAATGGACTTTTAATGTGTTTATAATCAATTCACTATTTTATTAAACACTGTGACCTTGAGTCTGTTCAGGATTTAAGACAATAATTCCATTGCAATGGATCGAAAGCGTTCAGCAAAAAACGTAGCAAATGCAAAAAATAATCCTGCCATTAGCAAGCTAAATATCACTAAAATATTTCCATTCAAGCTAGCTGGAGAAGGACCTTTTAAATTTTCTGTATTTATTTCCTTTTCACTGTTGTTGTATCGGATGCTGTTATAAACCGTTTCTAAAACGCTTATCCATTTCTCCTTAATACCAGACTCTTTGAAAAATGCAACCCTTTTCATGAAATGTGTAGAGACTTGCTTCCCAAAATAGAAGTGAAATAATCCAACAATCTGTTCTGCTCCTTCATAAATGTTTTGTTTGTTAAATCTGCTTAGAAATTCTTTGCCAACACTTCGTTTAAGCACTAACGCTGTTTTATTGCAAATACGCAATTTCTCCAGAAGTTGTCTATTTTCTTCTTGATTGTACTCATCTTTCATTTCAATTTGTAGCTGTGGCCATTTTTCGGAAAAGCTTTGTAAAGTAATTATTGGATGTGTTGATTTCAACCATTTTAATAAATGAAGTATTAATTTCCGCTGCGGTAGTAGTGAGCTATGTAGCTTTACCATTTCATTAAAGTTATTAAGGTAAGTTCCGTATAGCCTTGACTCCCAACAAATGTTTGGGAGAACCTTTCCTCCAATTATTTTGGAATGAACCCAAAGAATTATCTCTCCGAAAAAATCCGCTGCCTCAAACTTCCCATTGCATACATCTGGATATGAAATAATATTTAGTTTATGCCAACTCAAATTCAAACTTTGTAAAAAAAATTCGAGTAATTCCAATTTATCATGTTTAACATACGTTTCGTAGTTAAAATCGATTAACTCATGAAACTCTTTAAATTTTTCAGCTTTTCTTGACCTAATCATGTTATAAACGTTGCTTTGCTTGTAGCCTTGGCTTAAAATTATAGTCATTAGGAAGTAGAGGCCAAGCGTTGTGCGAATGGAGTCGACTTTTATAAATTTTTTGTTCAAGAATCCGCTGCTTTGTTCGAGGATTAAGGTTGAAAATGAGAAAAGAGAAGTTGAATAATCACTCCTTGAATAAAAATAAGGCCCTGTTTCAAGCGCCATGACAAGAAGAGCCAAGGTTACTGCTAGACAAAACCACACATATATATCGTAAACGCTTACGAGTTCTTCAAACAATAAAGGCTCGACTTTCTTATACCCGCAGACGAGAAAAATTAGCGAGTTTAAAATATCTGGGAAGAAAAGGGGAGTATGGATTGGACTTTTGTCGTTTCTTGTTTCAGCATAAAATTCCGTAAAACTATAATATTTGAATATATTATTGGATGGTTTGCTTTTCACTAAATTTCCATTAACGCAAACACTATTTTTGTTTACTTGATACGAATAGTTTCTCATGATAGATGTCCATATGTGCGAAATAATTGTCGGGATTAAATGACTTGTCTTCTGTGCATGTAAAGGACCTTCCTGCATCGACCTACAGAGATGAAACTGCAAACGCAATTGAAAATCTGATAAAAATTGAAAATCTAGAATGATTTGTTCCTGCTCGGTAATTAACTCACTTAAATCTGTAATACTTTTTAGATTTTGTTTAAATAGTAGAGTTTGATTTTGCTCCAGCTTCCAAACAATAAAGAGTAAGTTGGTTGCAAATCCACCTACTCTTGGCTGATTGAAATGGTGAGGAGAGAATGATTTTGCCCATGCCCAATTATATGTTGGGTAGGTAGTAAATAATTGCATTTAGTTGGCTTTTTAGTACCAAAATATGTAGTTTTGGTACTAAACCCGGGAGCACTTTCTTTAAGTCGTGGAGCAAATTTGGAGTGACGGATCCATTAAAATGCCATTCGACTGGGTTTGATAGAAACCTCCAAATATCAAAAGACTCTTGGCTCAAACCAAGTTTACTTCTGATCCGTTTTAAGTGATCGAGATTAAGTTGGTATACGTCTTTTCCGTAAAATTTTGGTGGGAGGAGATCGATAAAAACTTCACAATTGGGCTGCTTTGTATTTGCAACGAATTTGTAGTTATCAAAGCTTGAGCAAAATACGTTCCATTCTCTGGTATAATTTAAGAGAAGAATTGTCGGACAAAGGTGGTGAGGTGAACCCTTCCCTTCAAAAACCCAGAGTATCTCATTTCCAATTAAGGCAGGAATAGGTCTGCGAACAATTAAAGGCATATTCATAGTTGAAAGATGGACGCCACCAAAATTACTTACGAGAAGTTGGCACTCTGTCAAAATAAATTTTACATTTTCCAACTCAACTCTCTCCGGCAAAGGTTCCCATAATAAATACATTTGTTTGGAAAATCTTGCAAGAAACTGGGTATTAAATGGAGTTGCAAAGCTTGGGCTTCTCTGACCATAAGAGCTAATGATAACAAAGGTGAAAAAAAGGATGGTCAGGGAAAGACGCATTTTGAAATAAAATTTTGGTGGACAAAAATAATTCCAGTTTGTTCCAAACAGAAAATAAATATTTGCTAATCAAAAGTAAATATCAGATATTTAATATGTAATTCAAATAAAAGTGTCCGTTTTGGGTTTATTTTAGTTTGGAAATACCAAACACTTGAGGTTTAATTATATAATCTAATGTACATTTTGCACTTATCGACCAAATTAAGCAATGCTCAGATTATTGTTCGGTAACAATTCACTAATTATGTGTGGTTAAATAATACATACCTAATTGAAATACTCTATATTGAAAATACTTAATAATTTTAATGCAGTATAACGAAATCGCTCAACAAAAAACACAACGGCTGCAAAGAATAATCCTCCAAATAGCAAGCTAAATATTACTAAAATGTTTCCATTCAAGCTAGCAGGACTAGGACCTTCTAAGCTTTCTCTAATCATTTCCTTTTTATCACTGTTATTGTACCGGATGTTATTAGAAATCGTTTCCAAAATACTTATCCATTTCTCCTTAATTCCAGACTCTTTAAGGAATGCAAGTCTCTTAATAAGCTGCGTAGAAACTTGATTTCCAAGATAGAATTGGAATGTATCCATAATTTGTTCTTTCCCTTCGTATACGCTAAGCCTGTTAAATCTATTTAGAAATGTCTTGCTTTTACTTGTTTCAATGATTAATGCCGTTTTATTGCAATTGCGTAGTTTTTCAATAAGCTGCCTTTCTTCTTCTCTTCCGTATTCCTTTTCCATTTCTTTGTGTATTTGAAACCATTTATTTATAGGGATTCCTGGAGTAATTTCTGGATACTTTTTACGCATCCATTCCAATAAATGAATAATCAAAGGCAACTGCGGTAATAGCAATGAACTATTCCGTTTAGCCATCTCATTAAGGCCATTACTTCTTTCATATAACCTTGCTGTCCAACAAATGTCCCAAGACATCATTCCTCCCACTAGTTTCGAATGAATTAAAGCAATTTCCTCGCTCCTCAAATATACCACATAGCTTTGCCCTACGCAGATGTCTGGATATATGGTAACGTTCATTTCATGCCAATCCACAGACAAGCTTTGCAAAATCTCCTTATTTAAAGCCAGATTGTCATGTTTTACGTAAATGGTGTAGTTGAACTCGACCAACTCGTGAAACTCTTTAAATTTCTCAACTTTTCTTGGACTAACCATATTATAAACGTTGTTTTGCTTGTAGCCTTGGCTCAAAATGATAACCATTAAGAAATAAAAGCTAAACATTATGCGAATTGAATTAGATTTTATGAATTCTCCTTTTAGAAATATGTCGCCTTGTTCAAGGAGCAGTTTTGAGAAGGAGAAGAGAGATGACCAATCACTTTGTGTAGAAATAACTGCTTTAAGCATCAAAGCAAATAGGGCGACCATTGCAACAAGACAGATCCAAACGTATAAATCATAAACGGTTACAAGCTCCTCGAACAAAAGAGGCTCTACTCTTTTATACCCACAAACAAGAAATGTAAGTGAGTTGGAAAGGTCAGGAAAGAAAAATGGGGTATGAAGTGGACTTTTATCTTTCCGTAGTCTGAGATAGAGTTCTGTCTGTTTGTAATAGTAGAATATTTGAGATTGCCCTGTATCTTCATGTTTGATCCCGTTAACGCACAATTCCTTGTTTACTGAATACGAATAGTTTCTCATGACAGATGTCCATATATGCGAAGTAATTTGCATGACTAAATGGCGTATTTTCTCCGTCCGGTGGTAATATGCAAGCAGAGGATTATCCTGCGTTGGCCTGCAGCAGTGAAAGTGATTGCGTAATTCTGGCTCTGTCACAAAATTCAAATTTAGAAGAATTCGAAGCTGTTCATTTAGTTTAGTTGATGGCGAGGGTGAATGTCCAAATTTTGAAATAATGAATAGTAAATTCCTGGAAAATCCACTATTCATTGGATAAAACACGGAATTGTGATGAGAAAAGGATTCTGCCCAATCATTTATTGAATACATACTTTTTCCAGTTGGTTTTAGCTTTAATACCAAAATATGTAGTTTTGGTTTTGAACCTGGGAGCAGCTTTTGTAACTCTTGTCGCATTTTTGGATCCATGGAAATGCCGCGAAAGCGCCACTCCACAGGGTTAGAATATCCTCTCCAAATATCAAATGTGTCTTTGGTTAATTCAAGCTTTTTTCTAATTTTGTTAAAAAATGTATTGTGTTTCTCGGAGAAACGTACGAAAAAGCGGGGTGGAAAAATATAGAGTGAGGCTTGGCAATTTAGCTGTTTTGAGTTCGCAATAACTTTGTAGTAATCAAAGCTG
>JAHZMU010001090.1:0-11422 GCA_027743725.1 Rambutsinella grinnellia | reverse complement strand
GGCTTCGCTTTCAGCATCTCCAACAACCTCCTTAAGCTTCTAATTCTAAATATTCTTTGGAGGCGACAAGATAAACTTTTAAAACTAATCAATTTGCAATTTTCTCCATCCTTTGCGAATCAAAATTGGAAATGGAAAGCTATTATAATCTTTGCCTGGATAATCCTCTTTATCGCTGTATTAGGAATATTTATATTGGAAGGAGATGTCCCTATTATCTATTCCAAGTGGAAATGTATAATATTAGACTTCATTAAGAAAGCTTATCTTTTGGAGGTTTACACAACGATCACTCCAAATTGTTCTGATGACAAAGTTTCTTTGAGCGACGAGCTCTTATTTTACTTTGGTGGAATTGGGTTATTTCATCATCAACTGATAAGATGGTTTGCAGACCTCCTCGTTGTAGTAATAGCTTTTAATTTATGGTTTCCTGTCCGACAATTTTCCAAAATTATTAAGCAGAATAGGAAATGGGATGAAGTTGAGAAGGGATATAAATCCTTGAAGGAAATGACAAGCATTATAAACACCACGTTTGGAGAGATTTACCTCATATTTGTTATTGAACCTGTCGTTGTTTATTCCACGGGATTTAATTTCATCTTTAACGATATGGAAAATGATGGAACGGCAGGTTTCATAATTTATTTTATGGTTTGGACTGGGTTTGTGTTTCACATGGGATGTTTTGGATTGACGCTATACTTTACAATGGATATTTGCTTTCAGGTAAAATGATGAAAGCATTTAATTCAATAAACACTTTAATGATTGCGCAATATTTATTTTAGATGAGCTATTTCTAAAGCTTGGTTATCCTCGAAGGATAACAGAATTGATGTTCCAATTGACGAGGTAATACTCTTAATTGATGAATTAGATTCTAATGCAATTTCTATAAAGGCTGGGAATATGTTTTCGATATCACACTCGCTGGTAGTCAATGTAAGTGTGGATTGTGATTACTATTTGCCTTAAAAACTCGTATTCTTCCTTGATCCAATATCTAATTAAACGTTTGCAGCTCCTGAGCAATATCGTTACTTACTTTATTGTTTGCCTTCAATCAGATTCCAGGTAATATTTTTAGGTAAAGATGCTAAAATCATTTGCTAACTTAGCAATGCTAAGTACTCTTCCTTCTCGTTTCAGGTTATAACTAATGGATTTAAGTCTTTTCGCAGTCATTCTGCTGGAACAAGCTAATTAGCTAACTAAATGGCAAAACATTTGATAATATTATGTATGTTTCGCTTTGTATCGTAGCTGAGTTTGATGTAAATGATTTTTTATTTTATATCAGTATGACAGTGGCAATTAATCGCGTGTCATTTGTTAAATTCAAACAGTATATAATCTGCATTTCAATTTTATTCAATTTCAAAATTTCAGCACACATTTATATCCGAATTATGTGCGTGCTACATATAATCTTAATGTTTATTTGCCTTTTAGCATTGCATTGATGCGACTTGATTGTGCAGAGCATCAATCAATATGATTCGTGATCTCGTTCATCTTAAACATTTGGCGTATTCAATCAATCATATAACATTCCATCGCATCCACAATTCAAAATCGAAATGCGCAAATGCGGTGAATTAATTGTCAACTTGTCAGTCTTAGCCTTATCTCGTGAACTGTCCATTTCTTTTTAAAGTGAGAATACATGTAACCACTTGAGATTGAGGCAGGTAAAATTCCAGTGAGCTCCAACTAAATATTTCAGTCGAGGTTCGGCTTGAAACAAAAGTGGACATTTAAGTCTGAGCTAACACAAATCTAAATATGAGGGTGCTTGCAGTAATTTTGACTGTTGTGGCTGTTGCTTCAGGTAATAAGAATAAAATTACTTCATTGACCGAAACTATTGTATTGTTAACTAACAAATTATTAAATTATTTTGTGAAGCCGTTCCATGGGTCGGCGAACCCCGAACTGACCAAGGTTGGATAGACATGCACCGCGGGTTTGTGGAAAACACCGCAAGGAACAATGGCTCTATTCGCGTTCTCTTTTATGGCGATTCAATCACCCAAGGCTGGGGCGGAGCAGGAAAACCCACTTATGACCAATATTATCTCCCTCTGGGTACTGCCAACTACGGAATTAGTGGAGATAGAACGGAACACGTCCTGTTCCGCATAAAGGATGGTGAGGTCACTGAAAATCTCAGCCCAACCGTTTGCGTAATCAAGATTGGAACGAACAACTTGGGTGCTCATGATGACACAAGCATTGCAATGGGTATCGTTTTCGACGTCATGGAACTTCGCGAGAGGTTGCCAAACATGAAGATCTTACTGTTGGGCGTCCTCCCAAGAAATAACCAAGCAATGACCCAGAGGACTTCAAACATTAATGAGATCATTAAGCACATGGATAATGGAAATACAATTAGGTATTTTGACATGAAGGATCATTTTTACAGGGGTGGAGATGACTTCGTTACTGAGCTGTACACAAGCGACTTGCTCCACTTGAGTGCTGCCGGGTATCAAAAATGGGCTGAGGTAATGGATCCTCTCTTTAGGGAAATGCTTGGAAACTAAATTAGATTGACATTAAAATACACGAATTTTGTGACAGTAAAAATAATTTGGATGCAATAAATAAAATGTCGTAAAATGGTCCAATTTAAAATTAAATTAATCGAATGCTTTTGATTGAAGAGTTCTTCAAGTGTTAAATTGCTATATTCAAAATCAAATAGCATTAATCATATATAACTATACTCATATGCAAAATCATGATTAAAAACATAAAATTTGTCAGCAGATTTCTGCAGACAAGGACAAGCTTGTCATTTATGAAAAACTCAAGAACGTTGTCGTTCCATTTTAGAAAGCACTTGGACTTCATCTGGCTTGTGACTGAGATGATAATTTAAATTGATTAAGTTATGTGACTATGTGACTCGTGTGATAACGATAACGAATAATTATAATTCAATTAATTCATTTTGAAGAAACGCCTGCTTTTGCTTACTTAACCCAAAATTGGGTAGTGGCGAGTTTTATTGGTTGCATTTTCACAAAGAAAATTTATTGAAAAATTCACACAAATATTGGGAAAACCAAATGCTTTCTATTAATAATTGACTACACCCTAAACTCGGTGTCACTCGGTATGATTAAATTATGAACGCCTGTGACACTTAATGATGATAATGTCATACGCATTTTATACTACTACTTTAAAAAGGCCTACAATTGTTTCAAACAAATTCTATGTGAACATGGTAGCGTTAGTTAATTTCCTAAAATATTTATTAAATTCCGCATTTTTCCTCTGTTTCTCTCCATTTCGCATTATCCCAAACCATACAATTCCAAATTCATTAGTTCAACTCCGGTACACCAGTCAATCAATACAATTACATTCCGTCAAATTCACAAAATCCTAGAAAGTATTTCGCTCTGGCTCAAACGGTAATGGCTGAATTATTTACAATCCAAATTATTAAAATCCTCTGGAAACAAAAATCTGAAATCTTACTAATTCTCGATGCATTTCACAATCTCCCCCGAAAACTTTCACTTGATACTATCTTACCATACCCAAACGCGTTCGCCATTTTAATCTGCATATGCCAGTAGCTTATTACCATTTGCTGAATTTTTCAACAATTTACGATACGATTCCACAAATATTTTTGCAGTATCCCGAGAGATTTTATTTCTTCGTATTCCAATAAAGACAAACAACAGCACAGCCCTTGAAGAAACTGTGACTAATTACACCTTTTCTGACGTCTTAATTCTTACTGTGACATTAATTAGTCAACTCTATGTTTTATTGATACGATGGTGGGGGAATATTTTCATTTTTACATTAACTTTAACCCTCTGGCTAGCTGTAAAATCCTTTGCTAATCATTTGAACCATTTGGAATATGAGAAGTGGGAGGAGCTGCAAAATTATTACAACTGCTTGAAACAATTGGCAGAATTAATCAACGAGACTTTTGGATTCTGTACGAGTTTGTTTTTGGCTGAGCCAATAGTTATCGTTTCGGCAGGTTTACATTATATGATGAAAGTTGCATCGACACTTACCCTTGAGAGTCCTGCTGTTTTGGGTTTTTCCATTTTTGTAATTTATTGCGCAAATTTTTTGGTAACTTTGTGGTTTGCTGCAAATATTCCATATCAGGTAATAAAGTTGAAAAATTTCTATTCACTTAAAATTAAAGAAGAATTTCTAATATTATAATCATTTTAAAAAGATGAAATCATTCAAATCTTGGCTATCAAAAAAGGAGAACCGAATGAATATCGATACGGATGACTTGTACTTTAGTGTAAATGGGATTGACTCGGATGAAGTGTCTATCATAGCAGGAACATTTCCAATAACATATTCCCTGCTGGCAAGCGTATGAATTTTAAAAAGTTTAATAATTAACAAGACTTGCATTTTTTTAATTTATTAATACTCTAAATGTTTACTTAGGCGGGTGGTGTGACCGTAACATATTTCATAATTTGTGTCCAATCAAATTGAAGGAGAAAATTAATAGAAAATTTAAACTATTTAAGATAACCACCCAGTTTATCCTCATATCTGATTAAATTTGCTTTCAAAAAGTCATTCAAATAACAAACACTTTAGAAGAATTCAATAACATCGATTCAGTCAAGAGTTCAGCTTGGAGACTTGCAAATTACCTTGAAAAAATCATCTTTGAAGAATGGAGAATGCCACTTACTTCCTAAAATGTTATTTTAATTTTGCCCACTTTCTCCAAATTTCGCCTCTCCGTCTAATCTCAACACGTGAATATTATCACAATCCCATTGAAGGAAAGTTTCTCGAAGCCTCCTTCAAATATCAGACTAAAACGTATCGGCTTCAGAGATTGGTTTGCGCTCTTCTCACATTCATGATGCTCTCTCGGTAATATTTACGATATCCGATTTCATTTCCCAGGAAGTACGACAAATCCATCCAAATATTTCCGATATGCCGCAGATATAGCAAGGATACTCCTTTTAAGCTATACGGCCCATTTATTGCTTAACAAAGGAAATGAGATTGCTAAATTTGTAAATGCAATTCTTCAGCTTCCTTTCGAGCCGGTGAAAACCTCAAAAACATTTCTCCACTCTAAAGCTTTGGCGGTGACAACTTGCTTCACAAGCATTCTAGTAGCAGGGACGATCTTCTTACTTAGATTGGGAATGGGTAAAACCCCATTAAAGCTTTTGAAGCTGCACGCAATTAAAAACATCAAAAGGGCATTCTTAGTAGACCTGTTTGATTCCGAAGGAAGCAGTGAAGCCGAGTTGGTTGATTCCGAGCTTGACTTGTTTCAAGAATTCTTGTCTGTTTTCGGATTCATCGTACACTTCTACATCCTCATATATCACGGATTTGTTGAACTGCTCATCTTTTTCTTATCGCTGAGTACATGGCTTTCCGTAAAGTCATTCATAAACCTTTTGAAAGAAAGTGAAAGCGGAAGTTTGTCAGAGTTTTATCAAATTGAGGCATCATATTTAAAGTTAAAGGCCCTACTTGATTTAATGAATTCCACATTTGGAATAAGCATAATGATATTTGTGTGTCGACCAGTATTGCAATATTCTATCGGATTTCATTCAATATTCAATTTCCCTAAATATGGTGACAAATTGGCTAACATTCTCATATTTTTAACATATATTTATCAAATGGGGAAGACTGGATTGACATTATTTCTCGCAGCTAGTGTGCCATACCAGGTTTCATAAATGTGAAAGTAAATTAATTGAGTAAATTCAGATAACTATAAGTCCCGCTATCTTTTACAGATGAAATATTACAGAACGTGGCTAACCAGAAAAGAAAACAGGAGGATAATTCCATCAGAAGAAATTAATGTAATGCTCCTCGACCTGGATGCGAATTCCGTTTCAATTAAAGCTGGCAATGCATTTCCAATCACTTATTCCCTTATTGCGAGCGTAAGTTATTCAAATTTTAAAAAGTAATACCTTAAATTAAATTTATTAATTTTAATCATTCGCAGATGGTTGGGAGTGCCGTTACATACTTTATTGTTTGCGTTCAATCTAATAATTAAATCAACATTATGTAAACGCACTTGAACAAAGTATAATAAAAATTGAATTGGCATTTACTCATTTTACTCTTTTTAATCATTCTACTTCTAGCGACATGGAGGACGCCGTATATTTCCTAAAGTACTGCATAAATACTGCCCACTTTCTCTTACTTTCTCCCATTCGAGTATCATCCACATACGATTCAAAGCATCTCGAAGGGAGCTTAGTTCAACCTAACCATAATTATGAAGCAAAATCCTCCAAGTTCCAAAAGTTGCTTTGCATTCTCCTCGTATCTACTCTCCCATTCTGGGCTGTGTCTGGTTTCCGATATTACTTAGCTCTACTTACATTGCACAAACCAACCGATTACTTTGTTTATGCATCATACCTGGTTGGTGTTCTTTTACAATATGCAACCCTTCGTGTTTTATACAAGGGGGAGAAAATTCTAGAAATTATTAACACACTTCGTTTCCTTCATAATTGAATTTAGTAGACATCCTCCAGTCTACGGGCTAATGACGAAATCTTTATCCGCACTCATCTCAATCACATTTGTCACTTTGTGTGTTGTAAACTACGCAATTCTGATGGCACCTCATCTTCCTATTCAAAATCTGAAACACTACATTGTGAATTCAACCAAATTTGCATTTTTCCTTAAAAGTTCTCAAGAGTACCAAAACAGCACTTCATTCACATTAAAAGAAGACAAGCTTGATGAGATCATTTTTGCCTTTGGAGTAATCAGCTTCATCTACTACATCACGGTTCGTAATTTCAGCGAGTATTTATATCTCATCGTCGTTATATGCTTGTGGCTGCCAGTAAAGGCATTTCAAACTCTGTTGGCCAAGACCAATATGAATGGAGATATCATCTTATGGCATCAAATAGAAAAGTTGTATACAAAATTAAAGAAGTTGTCAGCTCTGATTAATTCGACCTTCTCTTTCCTTATTATATTGTACGTTATTGAGCCGTTGCTTACATATTCCACTGGCTTCAATTATATCTTTACTGCTAAATATGAATCTAGCATAGGTGCAGTATTAGGACTGTCTTTTTATGCAATTGTACTAACAGGAAAAGCGTCAGCCATGTACTTAGCGGCCGATATTACTCATCAGGTAATTATGAACCCATTTAAGCTTTTGTACCTACTTGAATTCCTAATTTATAAATTCTAGATGAAGTTCTTCAAGGTTTGGATCTCAGAGAAAGATAACAGGAAATTCATATCTAGTGATGACCTACAAATTATCATAAACGAGTTGGACACGCATGTGGTTTCAATTAGAGGTGGAGACATTCCGATCACACTTTCCCTTATTGCAAATGTAAGCTTTGCTTATAAAAAATTAAATTATGAATGTTTACTATATAAATATTAACTCGTTTTAGATGGTGAGCTGCATTATAACCTATTTCATAATATGCATTCAATCTAATTGATGATAATTGATTGTGAAACTGTCCACATAATGCAAATGTCATGCTTCAACGAACTATGTAGTGTACTTTAAATTCACAATAAGTCACCTCATCGAATAAAAGCTATCCATTAAATACCAACAATCGAATGTAGAGTCTCTTGTTATCGTTTGGGATTCAAAACTTCAGAACTTTAATTTTACCATGGAAGAAATCACATATTTCCTAAAATATTACGTAAACTTGGCCTACATCTTTTGCATTTCCCCTTTCAGACTCTCGTCCACCCTTGATTATACCCAGAGCCCCGTAAAGACCAAAATCCTCCAACTAAATGTAAAATTCCAACAAAGATTCTCTCTACTCCAAAAGCTTATTTGCGTTCCCCTCACATTTATTGTATTATTTTGGGCTACATCATCTATCCAGGGCGAGGTACCATCTAACCCAGCAAATCCAATCCAGTACTTTTACCTAGCACACTCTTTAATTTATCTTCTATTAACTGGTCAAACTATCAAAACCTTGCATGTGAAGAAAGAAGAGATTGTTAAAATTCTGAACCTACTCGTAAACTTTCCAGCTTACAAATGCCCTCCACCTTTCTTTCGACATTTGCAAATTTTTGCAATCATCATATTAATGATTTGTGTCACCTTTAATATCATAGGCTATACATATGAAACGGTTAATCTTCTTCCTCTAGAAAACTTATTGTTTCACGCAAATCAGCTTGCGAAGTCAGTATTTTTTATCGATTCCGGTTTCAACAATGTCACAAATACATCAATACAATTAAGCACGAGCGATACATTTCTAGCAAGTTTGGCAATTCTTTGTAACTTTCAAGAATTGCTTTTCTGCGACTTCAGTAGTATTCTTGCGCCTATCGTTGTCCTAAGCTTATGGCTTTCAGTTAAGCTATTTGTGAACATGTTAGGTACTGATGTCGATGACAGATGAATCAATTGGAACTATACTGAAACTGCTTACACCAAACTCAAAGAGCTGACGGAACAAATTAATTCTCTTTTTGGGATGCACTTGCTCTTTTTTATTATTGAACCGTTGCTGTTCTATTCAACACGTTTGGATAGATTATTCAGCATTCCGAAAGGCCATATCTTTGGCTGGAAAGATTATGTAAAGATTTCTGTTTATGTGTTTTCTGCGTTCAAGACAATTTTGATCTTGTACCTTGCAGTGGATATATCGCTCCAGGTAATTTATTTTAATTGGAAGTTGCTGTTAAGTTTTTTTGCTATTTAACTCATTTCTAACATTTAAAACATTCAGATGAAATCCTTCAAAACTTGGCTGTCTAGGAAGGAAAACAGAAAGCAAATACCTTCAGACGATTTGAATGTAACGCTGAACGAACTAGATACTAATGAAATATCCATTAAAGCTGGAAATGTTTTCCCAATTACTCCATCATTAATCGCTAGTGTAAGCTTATATAAAACTTTTAAACTATAAACCGTTAAAATATCTTTGAATAATTGCCACTCGAATATTTCAGATGGTGGGCTGCACAATTACATATTTCATTATTTGTGTGCAGTACAATTAGACGAAGTAAAAGTGCTTGAGCCATTATGTGTTGCACAATAATTAATATTATGAATTCAAGGAGAATACCACCAGTCATGTGGAAACTTTATTTGGACAAGTGGCCTTACTCTACATTTTACTTGTGATCGATAATTGTTAAGTGACTTGCATAAGAAGTCGAAATTTTACATTGCATCATGTATTACTTAATTTAGCTATTCCCGAGTCACTTATCTAACAGTTAGATTCTAACTTGCTTATTTGATAAAACCTGGAGACGCTCCAGTTGTAAAGTTCTAAGGACACAAGACTTCTCTAATTATATAATTATACGATCACCTTATTGACCATGGAGAAAGCAACATATTTCCCCAAATATTATATCAATTCTGCGTTTTCTCTTTGGATATGCCCATTCCGCGTGACTTGTACAAGTAAAGTTCAATTTATTCAAATCCAAACTAGCAATAAGAAGGCATTGCCTTCAACATCCTTAACATTTACAAAAGCGTCTTTACATTTTCAAAGATATCTTTGTTATTTACTTTCTATTCTAATTTTACTGCGGATTTTCTGGACAATCAGAGTGAGCATCCCATCAGACTCCAAAAGTCCATCTCAATACTTTCTCTTTGCAGTAAACATTTTAGAGGCAATTCTGACAATTCAGACATTCATAATATTTCATATGAAAGGGGATAATATTTTGAAACTATTAAATAAACTTTCAAGTTTACAGTCGTTTCCAACTACAAACTTTTCGCGGAATTCAAGAAAAATTGCGATTTTGCTCTTACTTGTAAACACAACTTTGGCCTTTTTTACTGCTCTACTTCTAGCTGGGTATTTTAGACCATTCTATCAAATGAAATGTATGATATTGCGTCAAACTCGTGTGGTCACATTCATCGACAAACCATTAACATCAATTCATGCAGGGAATTTGACATCCTACTGCCCAAAAGAAAACTATTCTACTTTCGATAACTCTCTCTTTGTGACTGGATTTATTACAACGATTTACTTAAACATGAATAAATCTTATGGAGAACTTCTTCTGCAAATAGTTATAATATCTTTGTGGCTTCCGGTAAAGTCATTCATTAAAAAATTGAAAGAGGAAGGCTCAGCACAACGGTGGAAGGAAATTGAAATGGGCTTCAATGATCTCAAAGAATTAGCAGATATTGTTAATTTAATAATAGGAGCGAATACCCTCTTATATTTTGTCATACCTGTGCTAGTTTACTCTATAAACTTAAATCTTACTGCAGAAGCCGTGCGCGCTAATCTTAGCATGGAAGAACTCCTATCATTTACGTCTACTATTTTCAACATGATAAATACATGCATAACCCTATTTCTGGCGGCGGATATTACTAAACAGGTATAAGTCGTATTTTACCTGCTTACTTAATAATTAATACTTACTTAAAAATTGTTCACTACTTGAAATTAGATGGCATACTTCAAAACATGGCTTTTAAAGAGGGAGAATAGAAACTCTATTCCACTAAATGATTTTGAAGCAACGATGCATGAGTTGGATAATTATGCAGTATCGATTAAAGGTGGGGATATGTTTCCGATTACCCCCTCTCTTATTGCAAATGTGAGTGAAACAAATACCATTTTTTATATCATTGTTGGCAAAATTGCAAATTTTTGCTTTTCAGATGGTGAGCACGACAATCACGTATTTCATAATCTGCATTCAATCCAACTAGTCGATAGGTTAATTTGTGTTTAAGAAGACAAATCTATTATGTAAAAATTGATTATGTTACGGAGAGGAATAGTCAATACAAATGTTCGGGTCAAGGATATTATCAAGGATTATTCTGGGTATTATACCAATTGAGCGAAATAATAAAAATTTGCGTTGATTAGTTATAATGCGTTTCTTTGTTATATTGAGCTGATGATTATGATAACTTACTATTGAATAAATAACAACTAGAAAAAACCAGTGACGCATGTAATCTTACCTGCTTATAAACTTCGGAGAGACACTTATGCTTTCACTTATGGAGAAAGTTTATAGAAACCTTCCTGCCAATACTTTGAAATGGAAATAAGAATATTCAAGGGTTTCAAAATTATTATATCATATTTTACTCTGATTCTACTTTTTGGCTTACTTTTTCTGAAATTCTCACATACTCTAACTATTCAACCTTCTCAGTATCCATATGACGCGACAGGCATTACTGGATACGATAAGCAAAGCTTTCTCTCCACAAACCCAGAGAATAATTCACTCCTGAAACTCTACTCCGAAAATATCATGGAACACTGGAAATTCGTAGAGTTTCCAAAATCCCTTGTCAATTTGAATGATTTGTTTGAGTCTTTCTTGCTTTCAGAAAGTGATAAGT